>BSBK01006232.1:0-102500 GCA_027943335.1 Chamaecyparis obtusa | reverse complement strand
GATGCTCTGAACCCATTTTTAGGATCAAAATTGAAATCTAAGATCATTTACTATGTCAAAATTGTGATTTAAAATTTTCAGACCCAGGAAGTCCGACTACTTGCATAATCAACCTTCAATCATCATAGAAATCCAAAATTCAACTTCATTGATTATCTTACATCAGAATATCAAAATTTCAACTTGGTCAACCATGGTCAGCTCATGGTCAAACCTAGTCAAACTTGGTATCCAAGACCTCTAAACGATGCAAAACCTATTTTCGGACGTGTACAACCACTTCTCAAATCAATTAACATGCTTCTAAACTAGTCAACACTGACTTTTCTTGTCAAATTTCAATTTTTATCTTGAAGGGGGCATGGTATTACACATCATTCAAAATCTGTAAATCTAAATCTAAAAATCAAATCTTTCCTCAGTAATCAAGACAACAACAATGTCTAGTTGTTGATTCATCTAAAGTCCTCATCGCTTGGGGCAAATCTATCATCTCTCAAGGCATATTAGATTCATCGAGATCCATATCAATCTGGTATCCTAAATCTATTTTGTAAATTGTATCAGCTTTTCATAACCATCACTTCATTAGAGTTATTTCCTTGGTTCTTTGTAACTGATGGGTTTAGGATGTGATACCAATATGATTCTCTTGGGACATTCAGGTCTGGAATCAGTCACTCACTTCTTCACAATCATAAGGTTCAAAATCAGGCATTTTGACACTTTTTCGTAATCACTAGTTCATTGTTGCTATAGTTAACATTATATTTGGTCAATTAGGACCTAAATCTTAAATCTTTAAATCTTTCAATCAGTTTCTGTCTTAGAATCGGTTAATCTTTCAAATCAATTTCATACATCTTTATCAAACACATACTATTCTTTGAACTACTACACTTTGCACAGTGATTCAAAGAGGGGCAGAATGTAGTACCCCAAAAATGGGCTATAGGTTCATTAACTTCCTACATCTTCAAATCAAACAAAATCGACATCAAAGTCCTAACCTAAGGCACATCTGCACATTATTGAATCCTAATTGATTTTATCCTAATTCTACATTGGAGAATATTTCTAGCAATATTATTATTTATCCTAATTATCTTTAATTTAATGATTATTTGGTGATGAATCCTATTTATCCTAAAGTTTGATTAATTGATTATGCTAAATATTTAATTAATTATATTTAATACTGCCACTTGATTGTTTGATTAAATTTAATTAAATTAATTCTATTTATTCCTAAATTATACTATTTAATTTTGACAATAAACCTAAAATCTCATGACTAATTGATTAAATTCTTATTTAATTAATTCATGTCAGTTGTCAATTTTTAATAATATAGTTTTACAATAAAGTTTGATTTAATAATTGATTAACCTATAAATCAATTGTTTTAATTCAAAAATCAATTAAGTTGAGAATAAATCACTTTATTTTTAAAATTAATTTATAAATAAATCATGCACAATCAGAAAAGCAGGCAACTAGAAATTAACAATCAATTTTAAAATTAAACTCAACATCTGATGATGAGTTGAAATTTGATCTAAAACTCTATTTTGAGTAAAACCCTGCTTTTGCATGATTTTTGTGAGTTAATTATCTTTGATTTATTGATAACTCAAAAATCAACATGAGTTTATCAAGAGTGATTTATGGCTTTTCTCCTGCATCCTCAAAGCTTTGGATTTCTATAAAATCAAGGCTCGACTGTTCACAATTATCAACACTCGAATTTGCACAATTACTCTGGCGAATTGGCGATTGAAGGATTAAGCACTTGCGATAGGCGATTTGTGAGATATTTCATAGTTGATCATAGTTTTTGCATAGTTTCATATCATAGATTTCATATTCATTCATAGCATTCTTAGATTAAAGTTGCATTCAATTTTATTCATATAGCTTAGATTCATACGTATTTCATATTATTGCATAGAAAATACAAAAATATAGAATAATCTGCATTCATATAATCTTTCATTCTTTTGCATTCAAATCCTTTGTTTAGGTGTTGCATTGTCACTGATCTCAATTTCAATATGAGAACATCATACTCGCACCTACTAGAAGGTAGTAAATCGCCTAGTTATCATAGTTTCAATTACTTGCAGATTTTGGCTTTTTCTAACCTCTAATGTTTTACTGAAGTGTTGTGTCTACAACTAGGTACAAAATTCACACACACACAAAGCACCTCTGATTAGCACTTATAAAACCCATTCCAGCAAGAATTTTAGTCACAAAGGAATCAATTAGCAAACATCATTAACAATGTATTTAGGCTTCCTTTAATTTGTGATAGTTCATATAAGAAGATGACTTCTGAGAAGCATGAAAATGAGCAAGCCATAGGTCATATGGAGCAAGTGGATATAAAATTGTATGAATGCAAGTACTGTAGAGGATGATTCACTAGTTTACAGCTATTGGGGGATCATACTATCTGTCGCCTTCTTTATCGTGACCATCTCCATATGACCGGGCCGCTTGCTTTTCAAAAGTCACCCATTTGTTTGCAGGAGGGAGTAGAGAAAAACATATTTGATAGAAGACTTGTGATAGAATTCAACTGATTGCTTATCGTGAATTGTTTCATGAAAAGATGTAAAAAAGAGTTAATAGCGAGAAGTTGAGTTACTTAGAGGATGATGAGGAAGTTGACTTATAACTTTGACTAGGACAAAGCCCCACTAAAAAATTGAAACCTAATTTACCATATTTCGACCTTAACAGATCAAATGGAACACTTGAGTAGGAAGCACTTAAGCCATTGCCAATTTCTTTTTATTTCAATAAAACTACTATGGCAGGATTAATTTTCTTTGGATTTATTTTGTATGTTAGGTTTGTGAGTTTTTCTATTTCAATTTATGCAATACATGATATATTGGGTCAATCATCTGAGAACTTTTACCTTGATTTCTCTGAAGATGATAAAATTTTTACATATTCACTAGCTTTTTATCTATAAATCATTATCATTAATTTATTTAATTTCCCTCTAAGTGTTAATATATGTTTTTTTGTTCATAATCAATGTATTGTCTTTCTCAATCATTTATTTTCCCCCAGTTTTTGCTGTCTGATACAAAAACATGTCAAAACTAAAGTCACCATTTTGAAAGGAAAAATTATCTATTTAATGATTATTATTTATAGAATAGTGTGTTATGTATTATGTTATGAGAGATTTCTTTAGAATGGGTAAAGTAGCCAAGAAGCTCAATTCAACTCATATTGTCCTGATCCCCAAAGTGGCAAACCCAAATTCTATGTCTGATTTTCACCCCAAAAACCTTTGTAATACAATGTATAAAATTCTATCTAAGGTGATTGTCAACAGACTCAAAGGTATCTTGGAGAAGCTCATCCCTGAAAATCAATAGGGCTTTGTTGCAGGTAGGAAAATTTTGGATGCTATCATTTCAATCCATGAGCTAGTTCACTCTATGGAAACCAATAAAAATGCTAGTATGATGCTAGATTTAGATATATCCAAAGCCTATGACAAATTCGATTGGAAGTGTCGGGCTACTATTTTACATAAGTTTTGTTTTAAAGGTAATTTTTTTAATATGATTATGAATTGTGTTTCTACTACTAAAATTTTTGTTCTTGTGAATGTCTCTCCTACTGGATTCATTTCTACAGGGAAAGGCCTAAGGAAGGGTGATTCCCTCTCACCATACTTGTTCATTCTTGGGTCTGAGGTTTTGGGAAGGAATATCAAAAAATCAGAGAGACCCATGCCTTAAGGAGTGTGAAAGCTACATCCTATCTTCCTCCTTCCTCCCATGAGTAGTTCATTGATGAAACTATTATGTTTAAGAAGGCATTTGTGTCTAAAGCTAGGAAGTGGAAAAATATCCTTGAAGGTTATGCTTTCATCTCAGGGTAGCAAATTAATTATAATAAAAATAAAATTTATTTCTTCAATACTAATATCTCCCTCCAAGCCAAAATCTCTCGAATCATTGGTTGTAGAGTTGCCAACCTTCCTAATGTGTAGTTAGGTCTCTCCCTTACTACTAAATTCCCCTCTATTAAGTTTTGGAATAAGTTGATTGAAAGATTCTAGAAGAATCTTGGGGGTGGAAGGGAAATCTTTTAAGCTTGCAAGGCAAGGTGCAATTGTTGAAATCCTATTTGCAAAACATCACTTTTTTCTTCATGTCTCTGTTTAAAATCCTTTCTTTAGTGGTAGACACCATTGAGAGTATTTAAAATAAATTCTTATGGACCGCCATGGAGGAAATAGATTGTATGTATTTCATCAAATTGAAGAAGGTTTGCACTCACAAAAGCTCAAGGGGGATGGGTATTATAAGTATAAGACAAGTCAATAAGGCTCTTGTTGGTAAAGTTGGGTGGAAATTAATGGAAATAAAAAGGAATGAATGTCTAATATGAAGACTAAATACATGAGAAATGGTAATGCATATTCCTTCCTTATTGAGAAGTATCCTAGTGGTATATCACCCTTATGGAGGAGTATAATCAATTTTAAGAATGTCCTCAAGAAAGGGATTATATTGCCTAATGGTAATCGGGATAAAGATGACATGTGGGAGGATATCTATAGAAAGAATTGCTCTCTGGTGAAGCTCAAATCTCTCTCCTAGATTACGAGATGACTCTCTACTTTTCTCGAGATGAAAGTGGAGAAGTATCTGTGCTAGTATGGAGGTAAAATGGATGAATGTCATATCCCCAATCAATTATCTTTACAACTATTAGAAGATATTATGGCTTACATTTGTCTCCTCCTTGAAAATAATAATTTCTCTCTTGATGAGGCTGATACATGGATGTGGAAGCATAATCCTTTTGTATCTTTTTCTTTAAGGTTGGATTAAAAAAATTTGGAAGCGATTAGTGACAAAGAAGATGTTTGGAATCGTATCTGGATTCCAAATTTAGTCTGTAAAATTAAATATTTTTCATGGGTGATGGCCCACGATAGAATCCTAACTATTGACAACGTGAGTAATTGTGGCTTCCTCTTTGTTAATAGATGTATCATTTGTAAAAAAGATTCTGAATATATAGACCACCTCTTTATGCACTCCTTTTCTAATGATATTTGGCATCTTATCTTCCCATCTTTACATGTGGAGTGGGTCATGCCTATGACCTTAAATCAACTAATCATGTTGTGGAGAAACAATCCCTTGAACCACCCTATCTTAAGAAATCTTTGGGATTAGATTGCTCCATTTATGGTATGGAATTTTTGGAAGGGGAGGAACAATATAATTTTCTAGGATTAGGAGAGAATGAGCTTAACTATGTTTCAGGTTATAAAGAAGTAGATCTAGGAGAATATCAATGCTAGTATATCTAAGAAATTTAAATTTTTCCCTTCTCTCCAAGATTTAATAAGTAAGAAAACTTGGAATATCAATCTGAATCTGATTGATATCTAACTCAATGAGTATATAGAAGAGAAAATCAAGAAGATGGAAATCTCCAAATGAGGGCTAGATAAAACTCAATGTAGATAGCTTCTCTAAGGGGAATCCCAGTATCTCAGCTGCTGGGGGTATCATCAGGGATTGGAGAGGAAAATTAATTCATGTTTCTAGGAAAAACCTAGGGAGAAAAACAAATAACTAATGTGAAGCTATGGTGATGTGGTAAGGTACTAACTTCCTAAAAAATATAATGGATGTGAAGGATATCATAGAAGGAGACTCCAAAATGATCCTTGGTCACCTCAATAATAGAGTTTCATGTCCATGGTATATTTCCAACCTTATGGAGGACCGTAAGACAATGGTACTCTCATTCTCTAATATCAAACTTATTCACACATTATGTGAAGGGAATTGTGTTGTAGACTTCATGGCTAACTAGGGATTCGAAGAGAAGTAATGGAGGTAGACAACTTTTGAAAGGATCCCACAAGGGTTAGAGCATTGTGCTTAGTTATGTCTGTATGAGAAGTATGGGTTTACGTGAGGAAAGTGTGTTCTCTTCTCCCAAAATTATTAAAGTTTTTGAAGGGGAACTATTCAACAGTCAAAAGTTTAAATTCCATTTGAATGGTGCAAACGTTTGGCTCGAAAAAAATTTCTTGAGTTGTTTCATGATAACTAATACTAATCACACTTTAATTTTTTTTTGTGGCAAAAAGGATACTAATTTGGATAGAGGTGTCGAGCTAGATAAGACAATCATTATATTTAATGCTTTTGGCAAGTGGTTTTTTTCAGAGACTGGAAGGAATAATGATTTAGCTATCCATGATCACATTTAAAAAATTAATGATCACGCTATTTTTATTAAACTCACATGGGGCATGAATTTTAATATGAAGTTTCAACCTTTGAATCGAGAAAATTGTCTCCTTGAATATCTTGTGAGGATATTTTAAACAAGTCTCTCAACTCTAAAACCATTAATTATGGAATTGATAAACGTAAGTTTTTTTGGCATAAATTTCAGTTTTGCCTTCAAGAAACTTCTATATTTTCATAAAAGATGTTTTTTTCCTTTTCTAATGCTTGCTATTTTAATGGAGAGAGGGCCTAGTGGTATGAAGAAAATTGATACCCGGTGTAGGTTTTAGAAAGGAAAAGTGGTGGAACCTCGTGACTATAAAGAGCTAATCCAAAATAGGGAGTTGTGGGAGAAATTCAATAAGGAAGGCTTGATAAATTGTATTAAATCCATGAAGGGTTTTAATAGTGATCTCTTGATGAAATTTTTTAACTCTGACAATAAGGGCTTATGTTGATTGGGAGTATTAAGTTTCTGGTTATATTGGAGCTTATTTCCAAAGCTTCAGGTCTAGATTGTAGAAGAGAAAAAGTTAAAGTTGGGAATAGAGAAGCTCCTATAATAAATTCCAAAAGAAATTATTCAAAAAGGGTGAGATGCTTGTTGTTATTACATTTGGAAATAGGTGTGATAGGTCTTCTCTTCCTGCCCTTTTCTCTTTGGTTTGTTTATATATTATGAAGTAATTTACTTTAGAGGTTAGGTTCTCTTCTTTTCATGGCTGCCATTTCCCCATCTTAAGCCATATCCATCATGGAAAGAAAATTAGTGTGTCATTCTTACTTCTTTCCTCCCTTATCAATACTATCAGTAATAGTGATTCTTATCTTCTTCACCAAGGGCTTACGCATGTTTTCAGTAACTCTCCTTCTACAGGTAGGTGTATTACTTAGCTCTAGTTTGAAAAAACCCCTACTAGCTCAGTGAGAATCAATCTTATTGATAGTGAGCCACTCCCTAAGAGCTCCAAGAAGAACCTTAAAAATAAAAAGTCAGGTAAAAACCCTCCCTCTACAACTAAGGAGAAACCCTTTTCCTCAATTTCCTTTATTGAAATTTTACTTGATACCAAAAATCCTCCTAAGAGGAAATCCCTTGCTAAGAATCCTACTACTTCTAAGCTTCATAATACTAACCAAGGAGGGAAGAGTATCGACATTGATGTGGAGAAGGATAATTCTGGGGAAGAAACTGATACTAATTCTCAAGAAAGAAAAAAATATACACCTCTAGTGAAAATAAAAATGATTTTATTTCTGGTGAACAAAGATCTATGAGGCTTAGAAACAAGAAGGAAAATAAGTAGAAGAGTGTGGAAGAAGAAGTGGTACTAGAAATGCACCAAGAATATGAATCAAATAAGATGGATGAAAGTGAAAATTCTTGTGATGAGGAATACAAAAAGGAGGCCAAAGATCAATAGGATACTAAGGATGAAAAATATGATGAACTTACTGTCAATCAAGATGATATGGATGAAATGGTGAAAAGTTATTGTACCTCCCTTATTTTTAAGGAAGAATAAAACAAGAAGAATAATCCTACTACCCATAAGAAGGAGAATCTCAATGATGATGCTCTTATGAACTACATTTGGGCCCTATAGAAAAGAGTCACTAGGCTTTATAATGTTATCACTAAGATGACGTCAACTAGTTATTTCAATTCTTCTTTCACTTCCCTATGCAGCATTTTGGGAAGTCTCATAATGAAAATTGTGCTAGGTATGGTCACTCGCAAGAGTATATTGGAGAAGGGGATTCAAAAGAAGAAATGGGATGGCATAGATGAAGACCAGGCATAGGAGGATGACTTTGATAGCTCAAAGAAATAAATTAAATACCTCACCATGTATTAGGAGGCTATTACTAGAGATAAATGAGTTTTCTTCTTATTCATTTTGTACTTGTTCTCATATCTTTTTTCCTGTTTAAAGTTTCTCTCTTTGTTGATATTTTAAACTGTAACGTTAATATATTTTAGAACATTTCCCTCTTTTTTGATAGGCATTTGAGGTTAGCTAGCATTAAATTTTGTTATGTTGATAGTAGGGTTGATAAGAGTATTATGGGTATATTTGGTTTGGATTAAGAAAAAAATATGTTTTAACGGGCACTTGAAACCCCTTATAGCAAGTTACAAAATATTAACAACAAAAGTACCTAAGATTGAGACAATGCTGGCCAAAAAACATAGAACTAGATGATGAACAACAACCAACGACCAAATCGTATGGAGTTTACATAGGTTCCCCTACCACCCTATCTCGGTGTTTATTTGTTTTTAGATTTTCTTGGCTGCTGGTGGGGTTTTCAGTTTTTAGTTTTTGCTTTTTTGCTGCTTCTAGGTCTAGTAGATTGATTTCCAGTCCTGTTCCTTTTCTGAGAACTATAATGCTATTATCTTTTGTGCTTGACTTGTAAGGGGTTTTAGGTCCCCCCAAAATGTGTTTTTTCCTACAATCAGAAATAACCAATGAGCAAATAGAACCAACAAAATAGAGAACAACAAGACACAAGACAAGACTCACAGGAAACAAAGAAAAGAAGAAGTAAACAAGCTCCTTTAGAGCTTTAGCATCCTAATTCCCAATGATAGTCACCTCCTCCTTGGTGTCTCTGAGATGCTGAATAAATTTGGAAGAGGCAAAAGCTTTCTTGTTCAGGCTAGCCCTAGTTGTTTTTGTAGGACCATCTTTAGCAACCTCAATAGCATCCTTCCTCTGACTACCTAGATTGATGTACAACACAATTCCCTCGATATCCATCTTCCCTATGATATTCTTGATCTTCTGAATGGAGGATTATATCTTGATATTACTATTGTTAAAAAAATTCTTTAACCCATCCTTATAAAGCTTCATATACTAAGGTATTTTTCCATATTTCTCTTTCAGGATCTTCTTTCCTTTGATTTCCTCATCCAGCTAGACTGCCAAGCTATGAATCTTTCTCTAGAGACCATGAACCTCAATATATATCCACTAGTCTAGAGAAAGAGAGACATCAACTTTGGCTTTGGACTTATGAAGGAACTCAAGATTAGAAGGGATAGCGACAAAATGTTGCAAGTCACCCTTCTCACTCGTATCCATGGGGTTATCCATAGTATTATCTAGAGGAGTGTTTTCTGGGTTAGAATGATCCATAGAAGAATTAGTAGTTGGATGATCAACCAAATTAAAGTCTGGATTCTTACCTTGACTAGAAAAGAAGAGCTTTTTCCTTTTTCCATTAGTCCCTAGTATGGCTATAATTGTTACTAATAAAAGTATTATTCGTTTGGTTTTTGATAATTTTGTTTAGTGATGGTAGTTGTAGCTTCTCGTTGTAATGGCTTGAAGTTGTGCTCTTTGTTTTTTTTGTTATGTGATTCTTGTATCTGGGTCCAAGGCCCTCTCCCTTTAATCTTAATAAAAAATAAAACTCTAATTTATAAAATTAAATACTCATATAGTTAATAAGCATTAGAGAGAGATCACTTTCAAAATGTCTATTTATGTTAACATTGTAATTTAAATAAAATATATAGGCCAATATTAAATCTGTAATATTTATTGTACAACTTATGCTTAAAATGACCTAATTTTTACCATTCTTTCTTTTAATAGATAATTTTATTACTAATCAGGGTTGATGAGGTTAATGTTATTATTATGATTTTCAATTTGAGTATTGTAAATATCAAACATGCCAAGGTATCTTCATTTGTTTATTGTGTGAATTGATGAATGTGGTAGATATTTTTGACCAACCCTAGGGATGTCATTGTATAGAAAAATCCTCCACAAGTCAAGTTTTAATTCCTCTTGGAGTCATACAATTGAGTTGGTTTTTGTTTTTACTCACTTATCCTTTCAATAATACTCCTTTGATCTATTAGCAATTATTTAAGTGTATTGAAGCATTTACGAGTGCAAAATATCTATGGGTATTGTAATTTAATGTTAATTCTTAGTAAGATTAGTTTTCAATTAAGCAATGATATTTATAGATTAATTTAACTATGCTATATTGCTTATATTCATTGAGGAAAAACATATTTTTTATTAAAATATTGTCAAGTAGTAATTAACATAATAGGAAAGTCATCTATAGTCTTATAATGATTTTCAAGCACAACCATGTTGTTCTTACTGCATGTCTATGAAGATTATCCCATTTTAAAATTTTAATTATCACTGCCTTATTTTCCTTTCCATCCAATGAGAAGAAAGTATCCTTGTAATAAATCTTTTAAAGATACTCTTCCATTTGTATCTTCAATACTTAATAGAACATTAGTCATTAAAATTTTCAATTATTAACTTTCCTTCTCTCACCATTTCTCTAACTCAGAGCTAAAATATCCTACCAAAATTACAAAAATACATGACTATACCATTCATTATCATTCTTTTAGACTAGAGTAATAAAAATATTAAATATTAACATGCAAATTTAACATGGAACATCCAATCCCTTGACTTCCCATATTTCAAAACAACTTATTTGTCAAAAAAAAATGGCAGTTTGCAAAGGTTAGCTATGTGGTAGTTTGTGGGGGGGGGGGGGGTGTGCAGGGGTCAGTGGAGGGATAGATGTAACAATGAAAGTCATAAAATTTAATTTTAGAAATTTTCCTAATCATTGTCTACAAAAAATGAAGTATGTGTGTATGATTTATGTAATTAATGGTTTAAAATGACCAAGTTTGATAGAAAAAAGTAGATGGAGCATGAAATGTAGATAGTTTAATGAACATATATTGTGTAAATACATACAAGAATATCTATTTAAGTACTGGGAGAACATTTCTAGAGGTGATTCATTCTTTGGAGATAGCTAAAATATGGGTTAATAGGCTCTTAAATTAATATATTTCAAATAATAGAGAAAACTTCGTTGGATAGGAATATTAATCATCTTAATCTTAAGATTTTTGTTTCTTTAAAATTTTGAAATATCTATAATTTTTTAATCTACATAATTTGTAATTTTTTTTAATTATATGTGAACCTATACACACAACAATAATCTTATTGTTTCTTTTAACATCTTTATTTATCTACAGAGTTGTAGGAAAAGACAATTTTATAATATTAATAATCTCTTCACAAAATATATCAACATCATTTGATGTAAACTCACCACCTCTTTCAAACCTCAAACACTTGATCTTAGCTTCTACTTAATTCACAACCAATTTCCTAACTATATTTAATCTATCTAAAGATTTTGATTTTTCTTTCGAGAAAGCAACCCATTTCATTCTAGAATAATCATCAATGTGAAACATAAAATCACCATTTAGTCCTCTCTCCATTTTAGGTTCATGAAAGTTTTTATCTATCATCTCCAAAGGTTTTGTAGTAGATAATCCTTCTTGAACTTGATCCTTTTCTATTTTTCCATCTGACATTCTCTACAAAGTGTACACACAAAATAGTGCACTTCTATGAATCATTACAATCAAGAACACTCAAGAATGAGGTCTCAAAAATCGATCCATAGCTCCCTAGGAATGGAGTGCAAGGGTGTTTAAGAATGCTCTCAACTAGAGTTATCAAGCCAATAACCTTGCTAGTAAACCATGCAATGGGAGATTCAAATGAAGAATGCCAATATCCTCAAGAATCAAATGAAATGCAATGCAAGCTAGATTAAGATGAATATGCAAGCTAAACTATGGAAATGAAAGAACAAGTATTACAAAGCCTCCTAATTAAGCTAGATGAAGTAATATAAAGCACAAAGGAAACTAAGCTAAATATGAAGCTATGAATGCTATGATAATGCAAGAAGTGAAACTATGATAGCATGTAGATGCAAAAGCCAAGAATGCTCCAAATTTTCAAAAGCTCCAAAGTGACCTAGAAGACCTGTAGAATAACATTAGCATAAAAAGTTGGGGATCTAGAATGAAGAAAAGAGCTCTCCTTTTATAAGAAATGAGAAAGAATGGACCATGAAGATTAAGAGGAAAAAGATTTAATCAATGGTGGAGCTTGAAAGAGGAGCAATCCATGTGCACAAATATCCTCGAATGAGAAAATAAGAGTTGACTTTTGTGTCCATATGAGACAAAAAGTGCTTTTTCCCTTTTTATAAAATAAGAATAATGCTTTATTTGTGCAACTTAGGATAAGAGGAAAAGTGGGGGCTTTTTATTTATTAAAAGGGGAGGGAATTCCTTTTAATAAATAAAGACTTAGGAATAGATGGTTAGCCCATAGAATATAATCGAATAAATGAAAGAACTAGGATTTGATCAAGAATAAGCAATTGATGATTTTAGCAAATAATGCTAGCAAGGGGCTAATAGTCTAAATGACCATTTTTAGGTGTATACATTTTCCCCTCTTTGACTAATGTGTGATCGATCTGGGAACACATTATGTCAAAGAATAGATTAGCCAAGAAGGAAATAGATATAGATCTGACTCCAAAGAATGAAGTGCAGAGAGATAGCAAATCCTGCGTGGTCAGCCTAATAGCAGTAGTACTGAACACTTAGGAAAGAGATGGATAGTATCAAAACTTGAGATGAGAACTAACATGTCAAGCACAAAGATAGATCGATCAGAGAAAATGGAATGGTCAAGCATATGGTCTAGAAAATAGCCAATAGAATATGATGTGTCTACCCCCTCAGGATCGAAATTGAAATAAGGTAGAAGGAAGGCATAAGCAAGAGCAACATGATCAAATCACTAGAAATCATAATCGAAGATGAAAGATAAGAGAATAACCATCAAGCAGTGAAGATATGCCCCAGTCAAGGCCTCAAAGAGAGAGATGAAAGAAATTAATGAAAGACTAGAAGGGTGAGAGAGATGGAGATGAAGAAGGAAAGGATGGCCCAGTGAAGATCGAAGGATTAGGCCTTAAAAGGTTAGTCAACTGCGTGAAAGAAGGAGGAATGTGATTTGGATGGTCAAGGTGAACTCTGATTTCAATTTCAATCTCAAAATGAAGAGAAAATGATGTGATATGAAAGGCAAGAAGCAAAAGATATGATCGAGAAGAAGTGAAAGGTGAGCGCAGTGTGATCAATAGGTGACCTAAAAATGCAAGCTACATGAAAAGTGGTTTACTTGCAAGGTCACAAAGCCAACAGACATCTAATAATCATCATCAAGCATTATTGGTAGCATCGCAAGATCATACAATACACACTAGTATAACTATGTGAATTTGAATATGATCTATATCAGATAGGAATGTGGAAATCCCACCTAGGCACCAAAGACATATAAGTCAAGATGACTAGTGCAGTGAGATTCCCTAAGTTTGATATAGCAAGATTATGCTCATATCGAGACACAAGAAAGTCAAGATGACTATAAGTATGCACTTGCAAAAACAATCAAGGATAATACCATGTAGATCCCAATGTCAAGTGGAACAAGCATAAATGCTACTGACAATTAGGATCAACAAAATATACCCACAAGCAGAAAGAAAATAAAACATGTCCTCATGCCCTAGTCTTCTAGCTTGGCATCATCGAAAACTATTAGGGACAGAACACTCAGCAAAGAAATCATCATAGACAACACACAAAGAAATAAAGTCAAACAAGTTTCAGGGGGCCAAATGTTTAAGTGCATGTGTGTAGGTCATAGAGTCAAACTTTGAGTATTGCATCTACCAGTGAGAAATATTGCATCATTCGAGACTATGGATAGGATATGTGATAAGTGTTGAGAAACACTCGACGCTAGGAAAGTGTTGAAAAACACAATTGGGGTGGTGTTGAAAAACACTGTTTGCAAGGTGCCTAAGAAACCCGGACGCACAAAGAGACCCAAGATAAGCTAGAACAACGTATGCCCCCAAGATTAAGACAAGAGTCGATTCCAGGCTAGGAGAGGCAAAGTGAGAAGAGGAGCGGAGGAGCGCCATGCAAGACTAATAGACATAGGTGCAAAGGTCTCAAGTAGTGCCTGTTTCTAGGTTTTCACCACTTGATATATTTTTTCAAGACTTTTTATTATTTTTTTGTATTTTTGCTACCGAGGCGCCTGTTTCCAGGTTTTCACCAAGGCACTTTTTCTATTTATTTATTTATTTATTTTGAATTTTTTATTTTTTTTTGGTGAGACATCGAAGCACCTATTGCTAGGTTTTCACTAAGATGCTCATTTTTTCAGGACATTTTATATGCTTTTTTAGGATTTTTTTAGCATCATATATGATTTTTTTTGGAATTTTTTCAGGATCAATAAAAATATGTACAAAGAGCTCAAGGACCTTAAGCATAGAACTTCTGTAATTGTAGAACATTGATAGGCTTGGTAAGCTATGCTTCCTTTGATGTAGATAACTGAGAGGCACTAGACCCAAATGTTGTTGTGATAATACAAGGTCATAACCAATAGGAACCAACCCTAAGAAATTTCCAAGCTAACACAAGGTCATTAAAGTGTGATCCACATATACCATCGTGGACTTCAGCTAGCACTTTGTCTGACTCCTCTATTTCTAGACACTTAAAGAGAGTTTCGTCTAGACCCTTCCTATACAAGTCACCAGAGACAAGGGTAAAGTGTGAGGTGTGATGGATGAGATTTTCAAGGATAACGTGATCTTGGAAATAGGAAAATATGATGGTAGTGTAAGGACTATGAGCAAGATAGTGTAATTCTTCCACCAGGAACTTAAAGCATGATTTATGCTTTTTCAATTGCAAAATGTATGTCGAAGTAACCATGACATTAGCAACTTTATTTTTAGATAAGTTCACCATGTGCTTGTAAAGAATCAGCTTGTCATCTTTTATTTGATAATCATCATTTTTGAGAAGGTCTTTATTTTTACTTTTTTTAGGTTCGGATACTGCCATAATGTGGTTTTCGCCATCTGACCATTGCTATTTTCTTTTGATTTTATGATTGAGACACTTGATTTCTGATTCAATCCTTTTTGTTGTTGGTTCACTGGTGGAAGAAGTAACAAGTTCAATGGCATGTTGATCCTGGGTGGACCAAGCTATGAGATCTGATTTTGCGAGATGAAATGAAGTGACTGGTTCGATAGCATTTATGCGAGGGATGTCATCTCTAGTGACAATAGAGGTCGAGCATATAGGGTAAGCTCTGAAAGTGTGAAGATCTATACTTGTCATAGAAGGACCAGCATGGTCCACTAAAGCAATACGTGGATTAAACTCATCAGACCCTACGCAAGACTCATCAACTACGTCAGGTTGGTCACCATAAGTATGAACCACATCCACTTCCATATCCACTGTGGAAGATCCGTCGGAGAGAGTATCCCATTCATATTCATTTGAATTT
Source organism: Chamaecyparis obtusa (assembly GCA_027943335.1). Classification (NCBI taxonomy): domain Eukaryota; kingdom Viridiplantae; phylum Streptophyta; class Pinopsida; order Cupressales; family Cupressaceae; genus Chamaecyparis; species Chamaecyparis obtusa. The sequence goes on along the minus strand of BSBK01006232.1, from coordinate 86,923 downwards.
GTTGTTACGCTTCAATTAGGATGCTTGCACCAAGAATTTTTAGGACCTTTAGAAGTAGAGGCTTCAGCGTCATTATTTGTGAGATCTCCTCTTTTCATTAAGTGTGCAATATTTCTATGCTATCTATCAAAGCTCAATGACTCATTAGTTATAAAATTTTTGGATGTGGAGGCTTTAGTTGTATCATCAGTAGAAATGCATTCTCCTTCCCAAAGGAGTGAAGTAGAAGGAAGATTGTCTCCCATTTGAGCCATAGTGTGCAGTGGTGACTCATCTGTATCTGTGTTTGAATCACTAATCATGGGAGCATTTATAGAACATGTAGGGAGGTCATCATCAGCACCATATCTGAGACCTATTGTAATCTTAGAGGGTTGACCATTAGTATGATTCAAAGCCTCGACTAGGGTGTGTCCATTATCATTTATAGTTCCTTGACCTTGATAGCCCATTTTCTGCAAAAGTTTATAGCCTTTACCATAGCACTTAGGGGAAATAGGAGTAGCAATTGTCGTACTACCCTCTTCTTCTCTATAGATCCATTCTCTAACAGCTTGTTCTTCTCTTTCTACCTCTAGAGGTATTGACGCTTGAACAAAATTACCAAAAATTGTCATAGCAGAAGCAAAAGGTTTCATCCTATCGGAAGGTCTCCCATATGATCTAGAAGAAATAAGCATAGCAGCCATGGAATCTAGTGTGTATTCACCCATACCAAGGCTCATCATCTTAAATATTTTCTCAGCAGCAACCAGGGATGTAGTAGGATCATTAGAAGGTTTGTTATGAGGAACAAATGTTTGAGCAGTAGCAAGAGCATTAATAGCAATAGAATGATCCCCTAGAATCATAATTTTAGCTTTGTTATGTGGGAATTTGACACACTGATGGTATGTAGAAGGCACAACTTGCATGTCATGGATCCAAGGATGACCCAAAAGGATGTTATAAGAAAGTGGGATGTCCAATACTTGGAACATAATATCTTTCATGACAGGGCCCACTCCGACAGGCAGTGTGACAAGACCTTTGGAAGCTATTTCAACTTCCTCATATGCTTTTATAGTAATCTTCCGTTTAGGATCTATAAAATTTTTTGATAAACCCAACTATTGCACAACATTGAAAGAAACAATATTTAACCCAGCACCATTGTCTAGTAGGACTCAGTGGACTCTGATATTGTAGACCATAACTTCAATATGTAAGGCAAGATTCACGGATTGGTGCCAAAAATGTACACACGAAATAGTGCACTTCTATGAATCATTACAATCAAGAACACTCAAGAATGAGGTCTCAAAAATTGATCCATAGCTCCCTAGGCATGGAGTGCAAGGGTGTTTAAGAATGCTCTTAGCTAGAGCTATTAATCCAATAACCTTGCTAGTAAACCATGCAATGGGAGATTCAAATGAAGACAAGGGAAAGAATGCCAATATCCTCAAGAATCAAATGAAATGCAATGCAAGCTAGATTAAGATGAATATGCAAGCTAAACTATGGAAATGAAAGAACAAGTATTACAAAGCCTCCTAATTAAGCTAGATGAAGTAATCTAAAGCACAAAGGAAACTAAGCTAAATATGAAGCGATGAATGCTATGATAATGCAAGAAGTGAAACTATGATAGCATGTAGATGCAAAAGCCAAGAATGCTCCAAATCTTCAAAAGCTCCAAAGTGACCTAGAAAACTTGCAGCATAACATCAGCATAAAAAGTTGGGGATATAGAATGAAGAAGATGATGGAATATGGATGAAGTGACTGAGAGGGGGGGGGGTGAATCAGTCAACCATAAAAACACTTCACAATTAATTCTTTTGCAGATCCCTTAGGATATCTTAACAATGTTATCTGTTATAGCACTCGGTAAATAGATTGCAGTAACTTAGAAGATGCAAAAAGTATTATCAATATTATCTTTATATATTCATCAGCACATGTATATGATTGAGAAAGCAATTAAGAACACAAGAGACACAAGATTTAACGTGGAAACCCAATATGGGAAAAAACACCAATGTATCTAGATACTGATTTTCACTTTTCTGAAGTGATGCTCGGTTAGAAGCCAACTCGGTAAAAGGTTACAAAACACACTGTTAGGTGTGACCTTGTTAGAGGATTTAAAACACCCTGCAAGGAGTGGCCTGGTAAGAGGTCTTGAAAACAATTCAATGGAATTGTCACCTTGTTAGAGGATTTACAATATGGTTGTTAAACCAACTCGGTTAAGAGATTTAGAATTCACTGTTACAATGATAAGAAGGTAACAATGAAAAATGACCTGTATAATGATGCAACTGTCTTGCTGATTACAGATCTCTGTTCTGCATAATTCTGATCCTTTCTGATCGAATAAATCTCTGCTGCTCCTCAAGGATATCTGAACATCCTTCACAAATTCGCATATATCTTTCCTTCTTCTCTTCTGTAAATTTTCTGCTGTATCTTGTATTTACTTTTCACATTTGACCTTTTATTTATATGATTTTGGATTTATCAAATCGACATTATTTAGTATAACAGTCGGCTGAATTAAGCAAACTCTATTTGCAAAAGTCCTTCAAGGGCCGACAGTGCTCGGTGACCATAACTTTCTATAATCTTTCGGTGACCGAGGGAACTCAGTAAACACCGACAATCCTTTACCTTTTGATAACCGACTGAACTCGGTAAACACTAAACTTTCTTCGATGACCGACTGAACTCGGTAAACACTAAACTTTCTTTGATGACCGACTGAACTCAGTAAACACTAAACTTTCTTTGATGACCGAGTGGACTCGGTAAACACTAAACTTTCTTCGATGACCGACTGAACTCGGTAAACACTAATATTCCTGTCTGGCAGACGGACTGAGCTCGGTAGAAAGTGATTGCTGCGGACTATGACATTGTGTGACATCAAAGACAATACATAATTGAGTAGCAATTTCCTTCAGACAATTATTTCCAACAGAAGAGAGCTCTCCTTTTATAAGAAATGAGAAAGAATGGACCATGGAGATTAAGAGGCAAAAGATTTAATCAATGGTGGAGCTTGAAAGAGGAGCAATCCATGTGCACAAATATCCTCCAATGAGAAAATGAGAGTTGACTTTTGTGTCCATAAGAGACAAAAAGTGTTTTTTCCCTTTTTATAAAATAAGAATAATGCTTTATTTGTGCAACTTAGGATAAGAGGAAAAGTGGGGGCTTTTTATTTATTAAAAGGGGAGGGAATTCCTTTTAATAAATAAAGACTTAGGAATAGATGGTTAGCCCATAGAATATAATTGAATAAATGACAGAACTAGGATTTGATCAAGAATAAGCAATTGATGATTTTAGCAAATAATGCTAGCAAGGGGCTAATAGTCTAAATGACCATTTTTAGGTGTATACACAAAGCATATTTGTAGGCCTAATAATCTTTGGAAATTTTCTCACTTCTTTAGAATCTAACTAATATTCACCATGTTCTCAAAATTATTCTGTCTCATTTTGTTTTGCACTATCAACATTCCCTAGTGTGCACCACCAAAAGATTTCTTCCTCTAATTTCTTTAATGTAGAAAACATTGTCATCTATCATTATACAAGTTCAATAACTAACCTTCTAGAACCTTTTTCTAATCTCACATCCTAGCCTGGATGATATTTAAGATTGTAAATTGTATTGTACATCTAAATCACACTCAAAAGATTATCTATTAATCACTTAACATTAAAAAACATCAGCATTATTATACTTTTGGTCAATGAATGTGTTTCTCCTACCATAGATAGATGCAACTTCTTCAACCACAAACTTGACTGATCCACCATCAAACTTTACAATCTCAAGAAGCTTACATCTATCACCTATCATATGATTTAAACATTTGGAATCAAGTATCTAAGTTTTAGGTTATTCTATTGCATGTAAGGTGGTCCTCACAATCATTGGTCCAAAATAAATATCTCATCATTTGAATCATTTTCACCTTAATCATTAGATGAATGGGAAAAAATAATCTTCTTAGCCTTATCTCTACATCATCTATCCTTTTATTTCTATCATCTCTTTTATAACTATTATTTTCTTTATCACCATTGAGCCTCTTATAATCATCTTCAATAAAAGGCATCTAGTAGCATAATAACCTATTCTTCAACAATTAAAACACTTGAACGGTGACTTACCTTCATATTTTCTTGTTTGTTTCTTTATTCTTCTCACAAATATTTCTTCCTCATCATCTAGATCATTGTTTATCTCAGGTACATCTTCAATATTCTTTGTAGATCTAAATATAGCATCCTTCCTAGCATGTTGACCATCTTCAATATCTAATATGTCAAAACTATATATGAATCTATAGAGTTGTTCCATTGCATGGTTCTTATTAACTTTTTCAAAACTTTAATTTATTTGGTGGTTCTACCAATACCTCTAACTACAATTACAACCTAATCTACTTGATGTAGGTAACTCTCAATGTTCTCATATTTAGACATCTTGAGGATCTCAAATCTATGCTTCAAGTTCTACAACTTGACAAATTAATCTTCCTATCTTCTTCATCAATACTACTTAGTTTGACCTAAACTTCCTCTTCAAAATCACAAGATATGACCTTCAATGACAATGAATCACTTAAACCACTAATAAAAGTGTTTATAACATTGGCCATCTTCTCATGCAACTTGATCTCATTTTAAGTATAAGTATTACTATTCAAAGGAATGCAACCTTCCTTAATAGCATACCATATTCAAAATTTCATAAATTTTAGATATGATTGCATCTATGACTTCCAAAAAGTACAATTTGTTACATGATAATTTGGTACTTTGTGATCATTTGCATGCACTATTGTATTTCTTCCTTGATTGGTTAAGCTTCACCAAGAGGAAATCAACTATGACACTAGATGTTGAATACACCACAAGGTAAAGAGGTGAGAGTGGATCAATATTCAAGAAAATCTTAAATATTTCTACCAAAAACATTTATTAATTATGATTATCCAACTAAACACCAACAAAATAGAGAAAAATAAATACCAAATACATGAACCCTAATTTTTTAAAGTAGAAAAATAAATTTGGGAGAAGCCATTGTGAGAATCACAAGATCACTATATGAAAAACATAATACAAAATTATAGGTTCTTAGTTAAGGAAAATCACTACTCCCTAGACTTGTAAGATAAGCTCCACAACAAGTGACTTTTTTAGTGGTTAATATTCGTCAATTGGCTAATTTTTTAAATTTGAGAATTCTAGTCAAGCTCTTGTCATCCTTAGAGGTTCTTCTTATTCCAATCAAATCTTATGGTTTTATCTTAAAGTTACTCAATGCAAATAATAAAGTCAAGGGAGGAGAAATCCCCAATGGAGATGTTTAACTTTCCAGATAGAGATTACATAGAAGAAATGACAAAACAAAGTAATAATAAATACCAATATATAAGGAACAATGATCTTCCATTATCATAAAGTTGGCTTGTAAATGTAGATTAAATATTTTCAATAGACATGCCCCATTACTAAGGATATAAGTGTTATTCCCGATCTTCACTATCAGATATATTGGATATCTTCATTACCCATCTCCTACTCTAGAAACAATAACTACCAGGTCTAGCTTATAGACAAGATCGCTAGCTAGAAGCTGGCCTATCCGATCAATAATCTCCAAGATAAAAGAAACGTATTACAAGAGCTCTAGGTCTGGACCTAAATCCATAAGAACACCCCCAAATAGATAGATCATGACATCCAAGAATGCAAGGAGATTAGTCACATGTATAAGAATATGGAATAATGCACCATGAAGCTTTCTATAACATAAATATCCGTCGCAAGCTAAATCTTTCCAATTCTGATCGTTAGAACAGGAAAGCAATATAAGATCAGACCTATCATATGATAACTTTATCTTAAAAAATTGGATTGAGTTGTAATCCTAGGAATATGATGTTCATGATGTCTATATCACCTCATAAGGACTGCATAAGATAATGATCCAAATAGAATGTTCACTATCTAAAATAAATAAAACTTCCCAACTACAAAAGAAGAACAAAAAAACTAAAAGAAATATTTTTGGCTCATTCAAGATTTCTCCAAACCAAAGATGATCCTACATCAAACATCTTAGGTGAATATATGATGTTTCATAAGAGGAACATATGAACATATGACAAGATTCAAGACATAAATCCCATGCATAGTTTTGACCCATGTATACTCTTTGTCTGCAACCATCATATTCTATAAATGACTATGCCTACTATACAAATCCTCAAACTTAGTAGTTTGTAATCCATAATTGGGTACTACTCTAATACTATGGCTCTAATTATCCAAATCACACCAATTTCATCTACTTTTTCCACTCCTACATTTAGTAATTAATCTCTACTTCCTCCTCTACTTCTTGAGTACACATTTGATATCAATTAATAACTCCCTTCTCTCTATTATATTCACAATATCTTGTTTCTCATCTGATAGAATTTTGGTAAACTTTTATTGCAACACTATCTTGTCATCCTCAACCTTCAACTCCATCAGTTTAGGGTCATTCATCAAATCCTTCAGCAATTAAACAACCTCAGAAACTCTCTCAGCCACATGTTGCAAGTCCATCACCTTCTAAATTGGCAGTCTAATCTCGTAAGGTGTAAGTCCTCATTACACTTAGACTCTCAACCTTCCTTCCCTCTTTCAAAGGAATTAGAGTGAACTTTCTACCATCCCATTATAGACCTAATACTCCTTCAATAGTAATGAATAGCTCCAACATCATACTGCTAAGTTCTTCCAAGAAAAACATGACAAGCTCTCATAGATTAACCACATCACATAATACCTCATCATGGTATAGTCCAATGTTGAGATTAACCCAATATTGTTCTCTAACCTCCACCATATGGTCATCCTGAACATTTCTCTTCAATTATCATTAAGTTGGCATGCAAATGTAGATTACATATTTTTGATAGACATGCCTAATTACTAAGGATATAAGCCTTATTCCCAATCTTCACTATCATATATACTAGTTGTCCTCATTATCCATCTCTTACTCTTAACAAGAACTACTACCCTAAGTTTATATACAAGATCACCACCACAAGTCAGCCTATCCGATCAACAATCTCCAAGATAAAGGAAATGTATTACAACATATAGGTCATGACCTAAATCTATAATAACACCTCCAAATAGATAGATCATGATATGAGAACATGCAAGGAGATCAAACACACGTATAAGAAGATGGAATGATGCGTCATGAAGCTTTGCATAATGTGAATATCCTTCACAAGATGAATCTCTCAAATCTTGACTATTAGAATAGGAAAGCAATAAATGATTGGACCTATCATAAGATATTTTCATCAGGAAACATCAGATCAAGCTACAAACCTAGACATATGATGTTTGTGATATCTAGATCACCTCATATGGATCGCATAAGATAGTGAGCCAACTGCAACAATTGCAATCCAAAATATAGAAAACTTGCCAACTCCAACACAACTGCAAACAAACTGAAAGAAATATTTTTTGTTGATGCAAGATTTCTCTGAACCCAAGATTCTCCTGCATTAGTAAAAGTTATAGAAGCCTTCCTCAAATCTATTTATTAGGTTAAGGGATCTTTGAAAAACCTAGTAATTCTTTTGAAGATTAAGGGAGCTAGTAAAATCCCTCTGTATTGAGCATTTTTTAATTTTCCCTTTTGTTTTTGTGTCTAGAGACTTAATAAATAATTCTTCTTTAAGATGTTTTTTTCAGTTGATTTTTGGTTTTCCCTTTAGTAATGTTTGATCTTTTGTAGCTATTTGTTTGTTAGTGGTTTGCAAATTGCCACTAAAATATGTTAGTATAGAGTGTTGGGGCCCCTTCAAAACTTTTTTATCCTAATAAAAAATATTTAAAGAGCTCTATAGAACATGTACACAATGAAACTCATTCGTAGTTGGAAATTCCTATGATTTTTTCAACACTGTTGAATTAATTCAAAAGAAGAGTCCTATTTTATTGTAGGATTGCTAGATATAAACATTTCAACACTATAGTGAGAGTGTTTGTTAAGGAAGAGTGCCTAGGATGGGTTGAAGAGATTTTGTTTTGTGCAACTCTAGAGATCATAATCCCACAACCTAAAGATATTTACATAGTTTTGGAGATGAATGCAAGAGTGGATCTTTTTCCTTTACTCATAGATTTAGTAGGCAAGAATTTGGTCTAGCACAGGTTAAAGGTTGAAGAATGTTTCTCCTTCCTTAAAATTCGATACTATATGGCATTAATTTAGAATGAGAGAAGGGTTCATGACTTCATTGATTGCACAAAGTTTGTCATTGTGGGCTAGCTAGTTGCTCGATCTTTTTTTGTGGTCATGGCAGCTCACTCTACCATAAATTTTTTATTTGGTTTTTCTCAATGTATTACACCCTTAAGTTACCACTCCTTATTACAATACCAAGGCTTTGTAATATCTCCCTCTAAAGAAAATGATTTCATCTATCAGGGACAGCAAGGAATGTGATATTTTGGCTTGCCTTAGTTAACATTCAATTTCTAAGGCTTACGTTTTTTCAAGCCCATAATGGTAGATATCTAATACTTTCTTTTTAAAAATATATTATTATATTACGAATCAACATAATTAATTTTGGTAATTATTTTGTGTTGGCTCTTACAATTTTATTAGTTTGTATAAAAGAAGATAAAGATAAAGAAAAAGATGACTACGATTGGGACCTTTATATGGGTACTTTAGACTTTATTGACACATAAAACATAGTGATTAGACCCACCTAATCCCTTATTTTTACTCCTATGATGTGTAACAAGTCATCTTTGTCATCATTATTTTTTTATAGTGTTTTTCTACCGTGATGTATGTCGTTCCAACGAGGTTTCCCGCCCAGCGGTCTGAATGTCTAGATGCTGCGGCCAAACCTGTTGCCAGTGATCTGTCTACAGGCTTGGTGCCTGGGTCCGCTTGTTCTGCACCTAGGTCTTCTTCTCTAGACTCTTTGGGTGCTGCAAATTCCACCATTTTGGGTGGTGGTTCCCCTGCTTAGGCTGGTGTTTCAGTGTCCTACGTCGATGTTGTGGCTTATGAAGCAAGAATCCATGGCCCTGCCCCTATGGGTAGGGGGCATTCTCGGTCTCCTCTGGTGCAACTAATTTTGGTATGTAAACCCATTAGTGTTAAGCTTGATTATGAAACTATGGATGAGATTGAAAAAATTGCTGATGATTTTTCTTTCGATGCTACTATTTTTTCATTTTAGGGGCTTATGGCCCTCACTCTCTGATTTACATGCTTGGATCTCCAAGCATTGGGAACCCATTCTATCTAATACAATTCATATTTACCCTATGGCTAGGGGGTTTTTTTGTGTAATAGTTGCTTCACTTGGGATGAGTGTTTTCCCTTGATGGCCAAACCCTGGTATTAGGGGTTTGATCCTCTCTCAGAGACATTCAATAAATTACCCTTATGGGTTAGGTTGCTGAATCTTCCCCTCTAGCTCTGGCTAGATTCAGTTTTGGAAACTATGGGTGAAGCTTTAGGAGACTTTCAAATGGTGGATTCAAACTCCTCTAAAATTTTTAAGACTACTTATGCTCATATTCTGGTGGGGATTGATGTTTCTAAGGGTCTCCCTAAGAAGATTGTTTTGGATTCCCCCATGGGCTTTTGGATCCAAAATCTGGATTATGAGAATATTTCGTTCAGATGTAGGAAGTGTCACAAGATGGGACATCTGGCTACGCAGTGCATATCTAACAAGATCAAGTCAAAGAAATTGACATCTTGGTGGGCGGGGGCCTCTGACCACCACTATACGGTTCAAAAAACCTCTATGGATGGGGGCTCGACTTTGAGCCCGTCTCAGAATGATCATGTTGTGGTTGATGCTTCAGCTAATGCTTTGGCTACTTCTGATGTTATCTTTGTTGCTGCTTGTGATGGTTCTGATGTGGCTCTGGCTCATGAGGTTGCTGCTATCCCTTCTGGTGCTACTCCTACTTCCCCTGTCCAGACTGCTTATTCTGCCCCTGTCCAGTCCGCTTGTGTTGTCCCTGATTCAGCAGCCTTGTCCATGGACACTGCTATTTTTACTGCTCCCTCTGTTGTCTCTAGTTTTGTTGATGCTATCTTTGGTCCAGCTGCTGCTTTGGGGGCTAGAGTTGCAAGATCTTCTGTGACCTACCCTTTAGTGGGCTTGTCTAGCTCTCCTTTGGCTTGGCAGAAGGATGCCGGTAAGGTGGAGGATGGATGGACAACAGTGAAGGGGAAAAAATTTAAACCTTCCACTCCTTTTGATATGAACTTACATTCACATAAGGATGGGCAAAAATGTAAATCTTGATAGCCCTTGTTTGTTTCTGGTGTGGGCTTCTGTCCACTTGGTAGGAATCCTAGTTTGTTCATTTGGTTTGTTTGGTGGGGCACCGCAGTTGTTTTGGTCTTTTATTGCAAAATCTATTTATGCTATTGTATAAGGTTTCGGGTCCTTTCAAAACTTGTTTTTATGTAATCAAAACAAGTCGTCTTTGTATGATCCAAATATCAAATTCATATAGACTCTAAGAATGTGATTTTCTATTGGACCATTTCTTTTTAGAATATGTGTAATATTATTTTATTTACATGATAATATTGACATTTATTTAAAAAATATTAAGAAATAATTTCTCACTGAAAAATTATAAAATTTAATATTAATATGTTGTAGAATTTGAAATTGTGTCATTTCATTTTCCTTTTCAAGCTTACTCATGCTGATGTTAAATCTTGAAACGCGATTCAAAATATCGATATAAAAATTGATTGTACAAATTGTATTTTATGCTATATCATAAATATAAATATATAATAAAATATATTGTCGAGTTTGAAATATTTTCCTTCTTTTTATCTATTATAATTTTCGTATTATGTTCTGTCAATTATACGCTTTCGTCTTGTAGCAGATTGAATGTTATGTCTTGTCGAGATGAGATTTGGATGAAGAGTGAAACTAAGAATCTTTGGAACAAACTATATCCTATAGTATGCTTTCACATCAGAATATTGTGAATATGGCCGAGGTATCTTCATTTCTCTATTTTGTGAATTGACAAGAAGACAGGATGTTTTATTTATTTATTGAATGTATTCACAACATTCCACTGTATGGAACGTTCCAACTTATGTAACAACCTTCTTTTGTTATTTTAGATTTTTCTTTTTGAAAGAATTTACTAACCATTCTAGATTCTTCAAGAATCATGTATTAAATCTATAAATACCATAACCATTCCATCGCTGAAATGGAAGCAGAAACAAGCAAGCTATTTTTCCAAAGGAAGGTTTTAGCTGTTAGCGGGCATATGATGGTCACCTGAACGTTCATAGTCAGGCAATCAGCACTAATATTGTCATCTTTATCGACACTATATTACCAAGCTGGGGGTTTTTCCATAGATTTAAACCGGTTATCTACAACACCCAGGAGAATAAAGAAAAGTTTGAGCAAAACACAATTCAAAGATTGCAGGTAGGTCGTCTCGTATCTTTTTCTACAGATTATAAAACACACCTCTCATTTTGAACATTTCTGTTTTTCATAATTTATAATTTTATTTTTTTGGTTTAGTTTTGAAGTTCTTACATAAATAAATCTTTAGATTTTTAATTGATCTATTGTTTTAGTCTATAATTAATTGGTTTTGTGTGATCAAGAGGTAATGGCTTATAGATTTTAAATAATGTGAAGAGTTAAAGATTGAGAAGTATTTGAACATGGATATTTACAAGTTTTAAGGTGATGCATTTAAGAAGTGTTTGAATTATAATATATATTTTTATTTTAATTAAACAATTTTACTATAGTAATTATGAATCGATGTTATGTGTTTTTTACATTTTCATGGCACAAAACTTTTAAATTGGTAATGATTCTATATTTAATAATTAACATAAATGGTAAGTTCTATATGAAATTTATATATTTCAATAGTCACCTAATAAAAAAATTATTATTTTTGTTTGATTGTCATAGAAAGCAAAATGAGATATAATTAAGATATGATCTCTTTAAAAGTTAATGAAAAAATATGATATATTTATTATAGATAAGTATTCTTGTGAGTAATTTTAGTGGAAGAGACCAAAATTTAATGTGTAAGGTTAACATTACTTTATTTAATATTTTTTAAATTGAGAGGAAAAATTCTATGACATTTAATTTAAATAAAATTAAAGATTAGACTTTGAGTTAATCCATATTGATGGTTTTGAATCAATAACAAAATTCCTTTTCAATTCATATCTTAGATAAAAGTTAGAACATAAATTTTTCATTAATGTATACAATAGATACATTTGAATGCTGAATTTTCCATCACAGTATATTTTGAAATGACAAAACAAATAATATTTTTCTTTAATATCATATATTATAAATATTAATTATTTATATTTCTAACTAGCGAATCTGAATAAGATAAAATAAAAATTTTGCTGCATCGTATTTTAATGGTTTGTTTCAAATGGACGCTATAAGAATAATAATAAGTATGAACTTCTAAAGATATTTTATTGTAGGATTTGCATAAAATCAATGTATAATAGAATTAGGTGAGAAATAATAGATTGTGTTCTGAAAATAAGATGATGAAATCAAAAGAAATATTGTCAAAATTATGTAAAAATGTCCACAAAGCAAGCTTTCTTCTATTTTTCCCAAGTTAAAGAAACATATAAGACATTTGTGAAGGAATGATTGGATGAAGGTTTTATATTTTATCTATTTAAATACTTTGTTTCATTCAAAGTTCTTTATGCTATTACAAAAATGAAGGATTAAATTCTTTTCTGAATTTACTTTATTGGAAATATGGTTGAAAGTATAAATGAAATCTACATATTTTTTTCCTAAATGTAGTTCTTTTAATATCACAACTTTTAAGTAATTTATCATTTACTTTAAGCTCTATACTCAATTTTTAAAAAAATACAACTCCAATGAATCTGTGAATAGTAGAAATAAAAATATACAAGATATATAAACGATAAAAGAATTAGCATAATTTATATAGGTGTTTTTATCAGAGTATTATTACAATTAATACATGAATATGATCAATGTCTTTCTGTTGTAATTTTTCTATAGATCTAAGATGTGTGTGGGCTAAAACATGTATGAGCATACAATCTAAAATGTAGAAGAACATAAAATACACACGTTAATGGATGTAACGATTTTATTTGACATACTATTTAAAGTAGCAAGGAAAAATTTATGATTATTATACTATTATACAATGAGCACGACATAAAAAATTGTTATTGTTCCTTTCTTTAAGTACATTATGTTTCTATAAAATTTTAACTCATAATATTTTATTCATTTACTTTTAAATCATAAAAAATTAAATTATATATTTTTGGCCATTTCAATAAATAAAGTACTTTCACATCTTCTCATCAAATTTGAGGTGTTTGGAATTTAAATATTTTTTAAAAATATTATAATGAAAGAATATTAAAAATATTTAATCAACATTTAGATTAATAGTTTATTACATAAACATTTCATGTTTGGAGCCTTCTCAATCATATCTACTTATTGTTCTATGGAGAACTGTACTCAAAATACCTTTTACAAGAACCAATTTTTTATTTCTAAGATTATTCCAAAACTAAACTTTTATTTTGGATCAATGCTTATAATGATATTATTAGCATCTACAAAATTTCAATAAAAGGGGTTTGATGTTTGTTAACAAGTACTCCCTATGCTATGAAAAATTTAAAATTATAAATCACATCTTCCATTATCGCATCTATGTCTAGGAAGTTCAATCTATTACTCTATTTTCCTTATATGTCAATTGGATTTTCTTTTACTAAATTAGGTGTTTTATGAATATTTGAATCTTTCTCCCTTCAAGCACCCTTTCATTCAAAATATATTATACAAGATCCCTCCTTTTGTCTCATGGAACCTCTAGAAAGAGATTAATAATAAGACTTTTAGGGATCAATTAAGGAATAGTAGGGAACTATTTTAAGATACCAAACATAAAATTAATGAAAATATTGAAAGGAAAAAGAAATCAAGATCTTGAAAAGTAAACTAGGAGAATACACCGAAAGAGCCAATAAGGAGACAAGAATTTTTGAAAGGGAAAAAGAAAAGAAAAACCCCTTGTTATATTAAGAATGAGGAAAAGCCATAGAGAGAGAGAGAGAGAGAGAGAGAGAGAGAGAGAGAGAGAGAGAGAGAGAGAGAGAGAGAGAGAGAGAGAGAGAGATATGAGTAGTGGAGTTACTAATTTCCTTAATAAAGGAAATATAAGAGATTACATGTCCTCCCACTTCAACTAGAGGAAAAATAAATGAAGGCATTCCATAGGAATCTCGTAATTAAATAAATAAATAAAGGAAAGATTAAATATTCTAACACCCCCCCTTAATCTTTACTTGGGGAGTTTACATTAATGGGTAGTAACCCCAAATATTTACAATGATGTTGAAATTTATCTTTAGAAAGAGCCTTTGTTAAAATATCTACAACTTGATCACCCCCATTGCAATAGATGAGGGACACTTTCTTTTCTTCAACATGTTATCTTATAAAATGATGTTGGAGTGCAATATGTTTTGTCCTTGCATGAAAAATAGGATTCTTTTCCAAGGCAATGACAATTTATTTGTCAAAATACAAATATGTAGGCTCATGTTGAGGTAGAACCAAATCTTAAAGTAGTCTTCTAATCCATAAAGCTTTGTTAGAAGCATTAGTACATCCTTTATATTCAGCTTCGATGGAATATAGACAGATACAATGTTTTTATTTACTTTTCCAAAAAATAACACCTAAACAAACACTATGTTTTAAGATATATATTTTCTAGTAAGAGTTTGATAATTCAAACTTCCTACTTTTTGTCTATAAATTGTAGCATCCACACAAGGAGTTTTCATATCTATTATTAACTTAGTTCCTAACTCACATGGAATGGAAACATGAGTAGCATCATTCATCTAAATATTTTCTAGAAGATCTTTAATATATTTACTTTCTGAGATAAAAATACCCTTAGGGTTTTCCAAAATTTACATTCCTACGAAATAATGTAAAATTCCTAGATTAGTCATTTGAAATTGTTGACTAAGTTGAAACTTAAAATAAAAAATTAAAGGATTTGAACTTGAAGTAAGAATTAAATAATCTACATAAAGAATAATAATGACAATATCATCTTGAGTATATGTTTAATATAGAGATTAGGATCATTTTTACTTCTCACAAAACCTTGAGAAATAAAAAGACATTGATTTTGGAATACCATTCCCTAGGTGATTGTTTTAACCCATAGATAGATTTATTTAACTTAGAAAATAAATGTTCATTGCCTTCTTTAATAAAACCAGGGGGTTGAGACATATAGATTTCTTCATGCAAATTACTATTTAAAAATGCAATTTTGACATCTATTTAGTGAATAGGCCAATTCATTTTAGAAGCTAAAGCAAGCACAAGTTTAACTGTAGGCATCTTAGCAACATGAGAAAAGATTTCATTATAGTCTAATTTCCTTCAATTTGAGAAAAACCTCTTTCTACTAACCTAGATTTAAACTTAATAATTTCATTATTAGTATTTAATTTTTCTTTGTTGGTTGGTCCTCCACAACCACAATTTTGCTTCCACTAAATTCTAAATCTTTAACATTGGAGCAATCATGAACTCCATTTTCCGCAATACACACATCTCTTACAACTTCAACTTTGTTAGTAGTAGGATTTTAAACTCTATATACTTTAGTGTGTTCATCATACCCAACAAATATATAAATAGAATATTTAGCATCTAACTTTTGTCTTTTTTGTTTAGGTGTGTGAACATAAGAAATGGAACCAAAAATCCTTAAATTTGCCAAATTAGGCTTCCTTTCAGACCAAGCTTCTTCAAGATTTTTATCCTTTAAATATTTATTAGGATTCCTATTAATAAGATAAGTAGCACAAGATATTTCTTCAGCCCAAAAATTATAATATATATTTTTAGCATGCGAAATTTCATAAATTCTAGATAGGATTACATCTAAGACTTCCAAAAAGTACAATTTATTACATGATAGTTTGGTACTTTGTGGTCATTCTCATGCACCATTGTATGTCTTCCTTGATTTGGTTGAGCTTTGCTAAAAGAAATCCAATTCTGACACTAATTGTTGAATACACCACAAGGTAGAGAGGTTGAAGTGGATCAATCTTTAAGCAAACCTTAAATCTTTCTACAACAAATACTTATTAATTAGCATTATCAAACTAAACACCAAGAAAATATAAAAAAATAAACAACAAATGCAGGAACCCTAAATTTTAATGTAGAAAATAAAATTTGGGAGAAACCATTGTGAGAATCATTGTCACTATATGATAAACATGATACAAAATTTTAGGTTCCTAGTTAAGGAAAATCACTACTCCCTATTTGGACTTATAAGATAAGGTGCACAACCGGTGATTATTTTAGTGTTAAATATTCACCAATTGTTTAATTTTTGAAATTTGAGAATCCAAGTTTGGCTAATAATTTTTGAAATTTGGGAATCCTATTCAATCTCTTATCGGTTTTAGAGGTGCTTCTTATTCCGAACAAATCTTTTGGTTTCATATTTAAGTTAATCAATGTAAAGGTTATGGAAGCCTTAGTAAAATCCATTGATTAGGTTAAGGGATCTTTGAAAACCTTGGAATTCTTTTCAATATTAATGGAGCTAGTAAAATCCTTTGTATTGAGCATTGTTGGATTTGGCCTTTTGTTGTTCTTTATGGAGCCTTGTTGAACAATTCTTCTTTTAGATGATTGTTTCAATTGATTTTTGGGTTTCTACGTAGTCATCTTTGATCTTTTATAGCTATTTGTTTGTTAGTGGTTTGAAAAATAGCCACTTAAATATGTTTGTAGAGTTTCAGGGACCCTTCAAAACTTTTTTTACGATTATAAAAAATATTTCAATATCTCTAGAAATGTAGGTAATGCAACTCATTCATAGTTGAAAATTCCTATGATTTTTTTAGCACTGTTGAGTGAATTCATATGTGGATTCTTGTTTCATTATGGATTTCTATATATAAATCTTCCCGAGGCCAAAATTCTTACTATAGTGAGAGTGTTTGTTAAGGAAGAGTACCTAGGATAGGTTGAAGATATTTTAGCCTATGCAACTCTAGAGATCAAAATCCCACACCCTAATGATATTTAGATAGTTCTGGAAATGAATGCAAGTGTTGATCTTTTTCCTTTCCTCATAGATTTAGTAGGCAACAATCTGCTCTAGAACATATTGAAGGTTGAACAAGGTTGATCCTTCCTTAAAATGCAATACTATATGGAATTAATTCAGAATGAGAGAAAATCTCATGACTTCATCGATTGCACACCATTTTCCCATGTGGGCAAGCTAGTTGCTCGATCTTGTTTTGTGGTGTGAAAAATGTTTCTTGGGGTTTTTAGCCAATCTTTCACTATGTATGTTGGTTGTTTAAGAATCCACATTATGGCATGGAAGATCACTGTACAATCAAATTTTGATTTTGTTTTTATCAATGCATTACACCCTTAATTTAGCACTACTTATTCTACCAACAAGGCTTTGTAATATCTCCCTCTATTTAACAAATGATTTCATCTATAAGGAATAGAAATGAAAGTGGTATTTTGGCCTGCCCAAGTTCACATTCAATTTCAAGGGCTCACCATTTTTCAAGCCCATGATGGTGGATATCTAATGATTTCTGTTGAATAATATATTAATATATTACAGATCAAAAGAATTAATTTTGGTAATTATTTTGTGTTGGCTCCTACAATTTTATCAGTTTGTATTAAACAAGATTAAGATAAAGGAAAAGATGACTATGATTGGGACCTTTTTATGGGTACTTTAGACTTTGTTGATGCATAAAACATAGCAATAAGACCCACCTCATCCATTCTTTCTACTCCTATGTTGTGTAACAAGTCATCTTTTTATGATCCAAATATCAAATTCGTATACACTCTAAGAATGTGATTTTCTATTGGACCATTCCCTTTTAGAATATGTGTAATGTTATTTTATTTAACTTATAATATTGATATTTATTTAAAAATACTAAGAAATAATTTCTCACTAAAAATTATAAATATATAATATTAATATATTGTATAATTTGAAATTACGCCATTTCATTTTTTTAAAGCTTACTCAAGCTAGGTTAAATCTTGAAACACAATTCAAAATATTTGTATAAAAATTGATTGTACAAATTGTATTTAATACTTTATCATAAATATAAATATATACTAATATATATTGTAGAGTTTGAAATATTTTCATTTATCCATCATAAATTTCTTATTATGCTTTGTTAATTATATGCTTTCATCTTGTAGAAGATTGAATGCTATGTCTTGTCGAGATGAGATTTGGATGATGAGTTAAATAAGAATCTTCAGAACAAATTGTATTCTATATTTTTTTTGTCGACATTTTTTTGTCATCAATTTTTTGAATCATACTACATGATCCATCATGAGGATGCGAGAGAGAAAAAAGGAACATAAGATCTTATGTTCCTTTTTCTCTCTTGCATCCTGATGATGGATCATGTACTATGATATGAAACATTGATGAGAAAAAATTCCACACAGTCAAATCTAGAAACTGATATAGCATTTGTATGGATTATGGAAATCTAATAGATTTGTTTGAATATTTTTTAAAACATTGTTATAATGAAAGAATAGTAAAAATATTTATTAAATATTTATATTAATAGGTTATTACATAAACATTGCATGTTTGGGGCCTTCTTAATCATATCTACTTACTACTCTATGGAGAACTGAACTCAACCTACCTTTTACTAGAACCAAGTTAATCTGAATAAAATGGGTTTTATGTTTGTTAACAAGTGCTCCTTACGCTATGAAAAATTTAAAACTATAGATCACATCTTCCAATACGACACCTATGCCTAGGAAGTTTAGTCTATTACTATATCCTCCTTATATGTCAATTAGATTTTCCTTGACTAGATTAGGATTCTTATGAATAATTGGATTCCTTTTCCCTCCAAGCACCCTATCATTCAAAATCTATTATATCAGATCCCTATTGGAAAAATGGTCAGCGCTCCCCTCGGGATTCGTGACATGGTTTAATAGCCTCCTGTGTCTTCTATAAGTCTAGTGGTTGTATTAGGCATTAACAGGTCGATCTTTTGGTGCAACGACAACTACTACTTGTAACAATCCCTCCTTTTGTCTAATGAAACCTCTAGAAAGAGATGAATAATAGTATTTTTAGGGATAAATCCAGGAATAGCTGGGAACTATTTTAAGATAAAAAAAACATAAAATTAAGGAAAATATTAATGATGTTTCATTTGGATACTCTAAAGTCGTACTAAGCTATCAACATCTTAGAGACAAACATATTTGGGAATCAAACTAGATCTTATTAAGAACTCAACTAGATTAAAATCCTACCCAGAAAGGTTAGTAAATGACAACCACCTGATGAATGATGGATTAAATGGAATTTTGATGGTTTTTCTAAAGGGAATCCAATATTGTTTGGAGCTAGACGAGTAATAAGTGATGTAAGAGCATCCCAGGTTACTTGCTGATCAACATCAACCAAAAATATTTTCTCTTCATTGTCTTCAATTTTGGTTTGGCTTTCAGTATTGGTGTGTCACCATCACTACCTTAACTTTTCAATTTGATTGTCGTAGAAGTCCTTGTTTGAAAAAAAAATAAACCACCTCTAAACTATCTTGAAGTTGATTCATTAAGGTTGAGAGGCATCAATAGTAGAAGATCAAAAAAGCATCTTGAAGAAGTCACTCAGCTTCAATCTGCAATCGAGAAAAGATAGGGACACCAGAGTTTTAAAAGGATCACATTGAATGACATTTTCATAAAATATTGAAAGTAATATGTGTTACATAATTTTTTTTTAATATGGAGATACTATGAGAAAAAAGGTCTATGTGGAGAATAAAAGAAAATAACCAACATGCATGAGGAAGGGAGCTGCGGTAGTTAGACTGGTTCACAAAGGAAGCTTAATAGAATGTAATGCAACATTAAAGACACCAGCATAACTTGAATAACAAAAGAGGGGGGGTTAAATATCAATGCAGTGATCTCAAGAGAATAATACATAGGGCCACATAGAGTATAAGAAGATATTTTGTTACTGAATAAAAATG
This sequence comes from Chamaecyparis obtusa, assembly GCA_027943335.1. Taxonomy (NCBI): domain Eukaryota; kingdom Viridiplantae; phylum Streptophyta; class Pinopsida; order Cupressales; family Cupressaceae; genus Chamaecyparis; species Chamaecyparis obtusa. The sequence goes on along the minus strand of BSBK01006232.1, from coordinate 66,654 downwards.
GAGTTAGAGCCAAAGAAAGAAAAGGGGGGACTAAATGTGGGTATCAACCTCATGTATCCCAAGGGGGTTAAGTGGGCAGCATGATAATCCTACGGTAGAGAAAAGGGGTTGAACGCATTGGAGAGGAAGGAAAGCTATCAAGGCTATGCGAGAGAGGAACAAACATGTACACAAGAATAGAATCAGAAGAGATGAATGTAAGGCCAGAATATATCTTAATTTGAAGAGATCCGGGGAGAGAGGCCATGAATAGGGCAATATTGTACATAGTTTCATGGATTTGATAATATTAAAATTATCCTTCTTTGTTGTTGTTTAAATGTTTTACAAAGAATAGAGAGTTTTTTTTTATCATGTGTTTTGAGTTTCGCAACAGTGAGTGCTGGAGGGGAGGCCTCTTTTGTGTCAACTAGTAACAGAGCCAAAGGTTCTGAGTTCGTAGATGAAGCAAAAAACATGACGTAGTCTATGCGAAGACCTATATGTGAAGTAGTGGAGTTTTCTAAAAAGTTCAAGAGAATTGTTGCACGTGTGTGGAATCATGATTAATTGAGCGCTAAGAGGGACAAGTCGTGAAAAGAGTGAAATTAGGAAGCAATTGGGCAAAGCTCAAGATGATCATCATAGGTGTGTGAAGTCTTGTTCATTTGAGTTGTTGAAGCCTCAAAGATATTCGGAAGAGAGTTATGCAATGGGGAAAAGCCTATGAAAGAAAGACAGTTTGAACCAGAAGATGAAATATGTGAGAGAAGCCCTCACCAGTGAAATGAAATATAAAGAAAGAAGGGTAGATGAAATAGTCGCGGTGGATCATCATTAGGAGAGTAAGCACAAAGAATGTGATGGAGAAGAAAATATCTGACAGATTGTGGAAGAAGATGAAGTTAAGAAAATAAACAAAGGACCAAATGAAGACCTAATGAAGAATTTGTGTTTCATAGAGGATTATGTAGATTAATAAATTAAATGAGGAGGAAGATGTAGTAGAGCTATATGAGGAGCTTTGATTTGTAGTAGTAGAGGTTGAATAGGATGTTGCATCAGCTAAGGAGGTGATTGATTTCTGTGAGTTTTACAAAGTAGAGATGAATAGGGATGAGTTAGTGCAAGTAGATGAAATTGTAGATTTGTGTGAGAAGGTAGTGTGTTTGCATGGTCACAAGCACTAGAGGATGCTACTAGTAAGACTTAGTGGAGGTGGTCAATTTGTCAGTGTTCAAGACTGCATGAAAAAGGAGGGGAGAGGAGACTGCCTTTGGTGGAGGAACATGGTGGATGTGAGCTTGTAAGGGAAAAGAGGACAATGTCACACACTTGGTGGAGTTGGAAAACATGTGTCCTAGCGATGTGTTGGAAGAGGAAGAGGAAGAAGCTACTTCTGTCTACATCAATGATGGAGTTTGTGGTATGGTTCTTACAGCCTGAAATGTAATTCAACTACCTAACTCCATTTTGTGAGTTCTACTTGACAAAAATTAAAAAAATCTACTCCGTCTACCTGTTACAAGAGCATCTCTGATTAATCAGCGATCATTATCAACATCAACTAACTCCTCATCGAACCTCTTTTTAGTTTATATATATATATATATATATATATATATATATATATATACATACTTCTTATTGTGTATGGCGTTCTTTGTTTAATTTTAGTAAACATTAAAAGAGTTTTTGTTTAAACATCAACGTTACACAGATACTGTACAAGTACAACCTCGATACTATCAATTGTTTCTAGGGCGATAATCAACGTAATGCCAAGAGTCTAGCCGATTCTTTCTGTTTGTCCTCTTCGATTTCTGAATCCTAAGTTCTTAGTAATATTCATATGCCATTCTATCATTCTCTGTATATGGCTGTCAAAGCACGCCAAATTAGCTCTTAAAAAACCCGTTGCAGCAGGAATTTTACTTACAAAGGAATGAGCTAACACCCACCATTGAAAACATTTTTATGCTTCCTTTTATTTGCGATTGTTCATATAAGAACATGACTTCTCAGCAGCATGAAAATGAGGAATCTCACCAGAACGGGGAGCGCGGTGGCGAAGCCACAGGTCATAAGGAACAACCGGGTCGAAAATGGTACAAATACAAGTATTGCAAAGGAGGATTCACCAGTTCGCAGGCGCTGGGCGGTCATATGAATATCCACCGCCCCCAACGAGGTATTCCAAAAGGATCTTCATCTGCAGCATGTGACCGGGGGCCTCGTTCTTTCTATCCATCGCCTTCTTTATCGTCACCATCTCCGTATGATCGGGGCGCTTGCTTGTCATTAGTCCCTCATTTGTTTGCAGGAGCCAGTAGAGAAAAACATATTCGGGATAAGACTTGTGATAGAATTCAACTGAATGCTTACAGTGAAGTGTTTCATGAAAAGCTGCAAGAAAGAGCTAATACCGACAAAATGATTTATTCACATGATAACGAGGAAATCGACTTAGAACTTCGACTAGGAGGAAGCCCCACTAAAAAAATGAGACCTAATTTACCACATTTCGACCTTAACAGATCAAATGAAAGACTTGAGCAGGTAGCACTTAAGCCATGGTCAATTGTTCCGGTATTTGAGTAAAACTACTATGACAGGATTAATTTTCGTTGGGTTTATCTTGTATGTTAGGTTTGTGAGTTTTTCTATTTAGGTCAATCATCATAGAGTTTTTACTTTCCTTTCTGTCAAGATTAAAGAAATCATATTCATTTGCTTTTAATCAATACATCACTATCATCAAGTTATTTGATTTCTCTAATATATATATATATATATATATATATATATATATATATATATATAGATATATATATATATACATATATATATATATATATACATATATATATATACATATATACACATATATATATATATATACATATATATATATACATATATATACATATATATATATATATATATATATATGTATGTATATATATATATATGTGTATATATGTATATATATATATGTATATATATATATGTATATGTATATATATGTATATATATATAATTTTTGTTTCAATATATTGTAATTATCAATTATTTTCTTGCTCACTGTTTCCTATCTGATATAAAAAAACATGTCAAAAACAACATTACTATTTTATATGAATAAAATGTCTATTTAAAAGGTCATTGTTTATAGTGTCGTCTGTTCAATTAAAATTAATTTTTCATTCATAATTAATAAGCATTGTAGATATTTGAAAACTATTAGCAAGCTTATCTGTATATAATACTTATAAGAAGATGGGTTATTGTGGTCCTCCAATGTGCTCTTTACGCTATAATAGTGAAGAATATACAAATCATTTGTTGTTAGCATGCCCTTTTGCTAATGAATGCTGGAAATGATTACGTGCAAAATTAGGATGGTTTTCTACCCTTCCTTGCAATATTCTATCTCTTTTTACATCATGGCCTCTGTGATTTAAGGAAAGTCTGTGTGGCAATTGATGGGTTATTTCTCCACCTTGATCTAGGAGTTAAGGAAGGAAAGAAATAGAAATATTTTTCCAGGAAAATCAATGGATAAAACCTCTATTCTTAATAAAATAAAAACTACCATAGTAGACATAATGAATGCTCGTATCTAAGTACAATCTGCCCAGCATAAGTTTTTTTACTAGTTGGGATGATAAGATGTTGATGAGTTGGTTTGGTCTTAAGACTCCTCCTATGTTAGGCAGAGGTATGAAAGAAAATGCACATCTCAGAGAAAATTGTATTTGGTCAACTCTTTCTCAAGGATGGTTCAAATTAAATTTTGATGGGACCTCTAAAGGTAACCCAGGCCCATCTAGGGGAGGATGCATTATTCACTCCAGTGATATCAAGGTATTAGCAAAATTGGCGAAACGTCTGGAGATAGATACTAACAACATGGAATAATTCAAAGCTTTTATTTTTTATTTGTCTATTGCATATCAATTGGGTTTGGACAAATTGGAGATTGAAGGAGATTCAATGATAACACTAAATGTCGTAAGAACATGCTCTACACCCAACTGGAGACTGTAAGCTACTTTGGAAGTTATTTTAAATTTGGTGAATAAATTTGAATCTACAACGGTTAACCAAATTTTCCATGAAGGAAATCACTTGGTAGATGAGTTGGCCAATAAAGCTTCTCTAGGAGAATATGTGAAGTTCATCCGAGATGAGGAGGTGGTTCAAGAATCTAACCCATCGACTTTATAATTTGAGAGGTCCTTTCAACATTTAACTAACAATAGTGGGGGGAGTTGGATAATTAGGTCAAATCATGACACTTAGACATTCAAGGGGGATTTGCCTTCATAATCATGGATTTGTTTCTTCTTAAAGTCATTCTTAATTTGCAGCTACTTGTGCAGAATTGATGGAGGTCAAGGATGGTGTATCCAATTAAGGATAGTCCAACCTTGCAGCTTCAGAACAACATAGCAAAATAACACTACACAACAATTGTTTCAACCAAATTTTGATTAACATGCTCGGTTGTAAGGCCTTCCAAGTTAGGGCCAATTACAATCACGAAGTAATTCTACAAGATCAGCAAGATCCAATAAAACTCTAGCAAGTTCAGTTCTGAAAACTATCACCAACTACTGGAAAACCCTAAGGCAGATCTAAACTTGTGCTCGCAAGCCACTAAGCAATCTGCTTGTCTCCATGTATGCTAACCACTACCTCTGCTAATACAAACTATTAGATAATAATCTGATCTGCAAGATCACACATGATATTTTCCACAACTTCACTTATTTGGTTCTCCCAAATTTGTTGTGAGAACCTCCGATCTGAATCCTCCTAAAAAAACTACCTAGACATCCTATAAATACTAATCATCAGCCACAAGTCGGCAAGATGAAACCATTCACTCCCCTAAACAAATATTAAATGCAATGCAAGTCGACTCTCAAATAGCCTTACAATAATTCAATTCAACATGTCTTCCTATAACAACAGCTACCAATAATAAATGCACCAAGTCGGCCAACCAAATCACCAAGAACTCCAATCGGTAAACCAAAACTATCGAGCGCCAGTGAAACGACTGACCAAGCCAAGTAACACTAAGTAAACGTAGGCATTACCAAGCACCAGTTCCACCAAGCACAAGAAGTCTCACCGAGTTCCTTTAGCGATCGAGCTTCATCCAATGATCGAGACCGTCGGTCAAAACTACAACTGAGTAACACTGGCCAAATAACACACCTCCATGCAAATTCACCAAGGACCCAAGAATGCCCCTACATCATGCACCCCAGGTTTGAAAATATTTTCATATGTGAGAAGAACATCTTCCGGGATTCACTACATAAACCCCGAACTAGTTCTTCACATACAAGTCCTCCATCTCTTCACTTTGCATACTCTTCCACTTTAGCTTCCTTTGTCTCTTCAAGTCTTTCTTTGATAACATACACGTTTGTTCTTCACACTGATCATCCATACCTTTAGGATATACCAACTAAACTTAGCTACCAATACTCAAACGTCTCCTACCGAGTGTTGTATCCAGTAAAGGCATCAGGGAAAACTTCATGTCATCCTTCTCAATAGTAAACACATTCTTCACAAAATCATACATAGCTCTAGAATCATATTTCCAAGGTCTATCGAGCAATATATGACAACTATTCATATCCACAATGTCACATAACACAAGATCCTTGTACTGGCCAATCTGAACATCAACAAAGCATTGTTCTCTTACTTCTAGTGCATGATCATCTTGCAACCAGCCAAACCTATAAGGATGTGGATGTCTCATTCTATTCAAACCAAGTTTCTAAACTATGTCCTCAGCAACAAGGTTATTAGTACTACCACTATCAACAATAACATCACAAAGTTTACCTCTAGACTTACACTGAGTCCTAAACACGTTACTCCTCTGACAAGGTTCCACCTTTGTAACAAGAAATGTTCGCCAAACTAGCAAATTCTCAGATTCAGGTTCATTCTCAACATTTTCATTCACCACAGCATCTCATTAGTCACCAAGCTTCATCTGTGTACACTCAAAAGAATGGTGTCCTTCTTCACCACAGTTATATAAAGTACCTTTAAAGAAAACTCTACCTGTCTTCTTCTTCGGTTCTATAGGTTGATGTTCATCTTCTCAATTAGTCAGTTTATCCTTCACCGAGTGATCAATCTTTTCCTTCCCTCAGGAGTTACTATGTTGTTTCCTCTTCAACTTATCTTCACCCTTCAGAGCATACTGATAAGCATTTTCAACATAATCAATCTTCAGCATACCAAGCTCATCCTGAATATTGAATCTCAAACCATTTACATACCGAGCTACCTTTTCCTTACCAAACTCTCGGTGTCTAGACCAAATAGAAAGTTTGTAGAGCTCCTTGATATAATCTTCAATAGACAAATCCTTCTACTTCAAATTTTGCAACTTCTTAAACAAGTCAAGCTCATAGCTAGAAGGTATGAACTTAGCTTTCAATTTAGTCACCATCAACCTCCACCGATTGATCTTCATTTCACCTTCATCTTCCCTATCTTTTTGTAATTCTTTCCACCAAAGAGAAGCATGTCCTTGAATAGGGGTAAAATGGAATCACCTCTGTTTAATGTAATGTGATGTATGTGTATGGGGGAAATATTAGATCCACTCCTAAATCCAAATTCTCAAAGGAGAGATCCAATTTGATCAACCAAAAGGTTACTACACAATCAAATCAATCTATGAAGAATATGAAAGAGAGAGAAAGACCCTATATTTCTCTATGGATAGTTATGCTTGAAATCTGAAATAATTGAAATACAAGTACTAACCTCAAATTAGGGCAAATCTAGAAAATGCCAATTTCTGATGTCTGTGTGTACTTTCAAGCAATTCTGTAACCTATTTTGGACTGGAAATATCGAGATGAAGAAAACCTAGAAATATTTTTTCTTTCCGATGGTAGGTAGTCTTTGACCCTCATAAAAGGTCGAAGGCTACATTCTTTATTTGAAGGTTGATTTTGACTTTGTTCACAGATCCTAGAAGTTTTTCGAAAAGGGTATCCAAATCTGCTCTCAGATCCAAAATTTCACACTTGTACCTGCAAGAAAAATGGGGGTTTTGTTTGTATGGGGGTTTACCTTGGTCAAACCCCAATTTAGGAATTAACCTTGAAATTGAATTGAAATGTAGTGTGCATAAGGAAAGTAATTGAAACAATGCACCTTACTTATGTTGAAGTCCTTGTAGAGGATTCAAATCCTCAAATCCACAAGTAGGAATGCTTCAATGGATGTAGAATGAATGTAGGATGTCTCAAATCAATGGCATTTGATCTTCAACACCAATCTTGAATTGATCTTGCATGTGAGGAGGCTTGGATGAATGTAGAAGGATGGATCTTCAAGGGGGCTCCAAAGAGATTGAATCCTTCAATGGCTAACAATGATCTCCTTGATGGATGAATGCTTGAACACTTGAATGCTTGAAGACTTTCTTGAATGCTTGAATTCACTTTCTTGCACTTGAGAGGTTGAGAGAAGAAAACTTGATTGAGCAATGGATTGAAATGAGAGAGGAAGGCCTCCTTTTATAGTGAACTAGGGCACAATCCTCTAGAGGGGCCACCTTGGAGAATTAAATCCCAATTAGGTCCTAACCTTTAGAAAATATACCTAGATTAAATGCAATTTAAGGACTTACCATTTTGAAACCCAAAATGGCCGACCCGGAGGCGGGAAAACAAATATCCCCGAAACCCGACACCTGAAAATCAAGGAAACTTGAAATCTAGATAGGGGATCAAGGATGAGGTTGGAACTAACCAGGTCAGGGTCATGGTCGATCCTGACCAGGTCAGGATAGAGGTCGACTTTGACCCCATAAAGTCAACTTTGACCTTATGGTCAAAAACCTCAGTATCTTGACCCAAAATGTTATGAAATGTAGATATGAAGTGAAAAATGGGTGCAAAAGGAAGTAGAATAGGGGGGAAAATCTAGATACATACAAAGACCTAATCAAGGTGCTTAACATGACCGCATACCACTTACGTGGAGGGCTAAACACTCTTATCATGGAAGTGCTTCAATTTTAAGATGATACAGTCCTTTCAACTTAGTCTGTGCCAATCTCACCTAAAGAGGATCTTCAATTTCTAAGTCCAACTCAAAGAAATCTTCAAGTTCACCAATCCAATCAATCAAGTTCTCAAGTTTCAAGGTACTAGAGAAAGTATAAACTTCCATTCGGTAACTATTACTTAAGCAAGCTCTAGATTTATGCAACCGAGTAGTTTTGTCTTCACCAGATCTATCCCTCTGGTCATCACCACTAGATCCAGTAGCTTCAAAGTCTTCAGAAACTTCCTCATAGCCATCCTCAGTAACAACATTCTGAGGTACACTAGTAACAACTCTCATGATCTCAGCAACCATGTCATTTTTCATCAATTCCATCTCAGATCTGAAATCAAATTTCACCTTCTCTGTAATCCTAGATTCCATAGTATCTTAGAGATCAGAAATCACCCTAGGGTCCAATCTTCTCGAAGGCATCCTTAAAGATAAGAGAAACCCTCTGCAAAAGAACCCTACATCAACCACCTTGTGACAATCTCCAAGTTGTATGCAGGTCAGATCACAACCTGCCCCCTCGCACCAACAACTAGTACAAGATCCACAGGTTCAGTGCCATGGATCTGCAACCCAGATCATACGATCTCTTCACCAACAAGATCAACTTTGCAAGATTAGCCTTCCTAGGTCAATATTGACTCCACAATATCAACTCAGCTCTGATGCCACCTGACAAAGGTCAAGGATGGTGGATCCAATTAAGAACAGTCCAACCTTCAGCTTCAGAACAACACAGTGGAATAACACTACACAACAATTGTTTCAACAAAATTTTCATTAACATGCCCAGTTGTAAGGCCTTTCGGGTTAGGGTCAATTACAATCAAGAAGTAATTCTGCAAGATCACCATGATCCAATACAACTCCAACTAGTTCAGTTCTAAAAAACTATCAGCAACTAATGGAAAACCCTAAGGTAGATCTAAACTTGTGCTCGCAAGCCACCAAGCAATCTCCTTGTCTCCAAGTATTCTAACCACTAGCTCTACCAATACAAACTATCAGATAATAATCTGATCTACAAGATCACGCAGAATCTTTTCCACAACTTCACTTATCTGGTTCTCCCAAATCTGCTATCAGAACCTCTGATCTAAATCCTCCTAAAACAACTACCCAAGCATCCTATAAATATTAATCATTAGTGACAAGTCAGCTAGATGAAACCATTAACTCCCCTAAACAAATATTAAATGCAATACAAGTCAGCTCTCAAATAGCCTTACAATAATTAAATTCAACATGTCGGCCTGTAACAATAGCTACCAACAATAAATGCACCAAGTTGGCCAACCAAATCACCAAGAACTCCAGTCGGTAAACCAGAAATACCGAGCACCAGAGAAATAACTAAGTGCTGGTGAAATGATCGACCAAGCCAAACAACACCGAGAAAACACAGGCATTATCGAGCACTAGTTTGACCAAGCACAAGAAGTCTCATTGAGTTCCTTCAGTGACAGAGCTTCCTCCAATGACCGAGACCGTTGGTCAAAGTAGCAACCGAGTAACACCGGCCAGATAACACACCTCCATGCAGATTCACCTGTATCGTCTTAAAATGGAAGCACTTCCATGATAAGAGCATTTAACCCTCCGAGTGAGTGGTTTGGGGTCATGTTAAGCACCTTGATCGGGTCTTTGTAAGTATTTGGCTTTTCCCCCCATTCTTCTTTCCTCTGCACCTATTTTCCACTTCATGTCTGCATTTCCTGGCATTCTGGGGTGAGGTCCTGAGGTTTTTGAACTCAAGGTCAAAGTTGACCTTGAGGGTCAAAGTTGACCTTGATGCTAACCTAGGTTAGGGTCGACCTCAACTCTGACCTAGGGCATAGTCTACCTCATCCTTGACCCACATTTCAAATTTCAATATGTTCTGATTTCTAGGTATCGAGCTTCAGAAAGATTCTTTTTCCCACCTCTAGATCGGCCATTTCAGGTTTCAGAATGGTAAATCTTTAAATTACATTTAATATGGGTCCATTTCTAGGGGTTAAGGTTAATTGGGATTTAATTCCCCAATGTCAGCCTTCTCTAAAGGTCTGTACCCTAGTTCACTATAAAAGGAGGCCTTCCTCTCTCATTTTTAGATCTCATCTCAAGCAATTTCATGAGCAAGCTCTCTAGTGCAAGCAAGTGAATTCAACCATTCAAGCAAGCCTTCAAGCATTCAAGTGTTCAAGCATTCATTCATCAAGGAGATCCATTGTTAGCCATTGAAGGATTCAATCTCTTTGACCTTTTATCAAGGAGATCAAAGTCTAATAATGGCCAACAATGGCAAACTTCTGAGATCTACGAACAAAGTCAAAGTGGACCTTTAGAATATTAATGTAGCCTTTGACCTTTTATCTAGGTCAAAGACTACCTGCTGTGAGAAAGATAAAATTTTTCTGGGTTTTCTTCGTCTCGACATTTCCAGTTCGAAACAGGTTGCAAAATTGCCCGAAACTACACATAGACATCAGAAATTAGCATTTTCTAGATTTTCCCTATTTTGAGGTTAGTATTTGCCTTTAAATTATTTTAGATTTCAAGCACAATTCTATTATAGGGAAATATAAGGTTTTCTTCCTCTTTCATATTCTCCATAGATTGATTAGATTGTGCATTAACCTTTTGGTTGATCAATTTGGATCTCTCCTTTGGGAATTTGGATTTAGAAGTGGATCTCATATTTTCCCCATACATTTTAGGGTGAACATTATTTCACCTTATTCATCACCAAGGACCCAAGAATGCCCCTGCATCAAGAATAAAATCCTTTCTTTTTGTATGAAGTGATTTGATCTCCTCTCCCAGTTGTCTTTTCGATCAGGTGCCATTACTCTTGGGGATCCATTGTTTTTTTATCCGTTTGAAATTTTACCAATTCTTCCTCTTTTTTGGGTTTTAATGACAAAGTTTTTAAAGGTTTCTACATTGGGACCGTTTCATGCTTGGAGCCGTAGGGAAATTTATTGCAATGGTTGATGTGATGATGGGATGGCTTTCTTGAATCTGAAGCTAAAGTTGTACATCTTTTCATATCTTTTAGGATTTGTTTCTATCTTGGTGATTCCTTCATTTCAAATTTTAGAACTTATCTTCACAGTCATTTTCGATAGTTTCTATTTTAGAAGGACTCAAATTAGAGTGTTTTTATAGCCGCCACTTTTTGGAAAAGAATAGTGATTAGATAGAATAAAGGCATGATGGTGGTATGATGTTCAACTCAGTTGAAGGTACAATGTTTCTATAAGATACACATAAGATGGGTGACTAGATAATTTATGGGGTATCAAAGATATTTTTTTCATTTTCTCTGAGTTAAATTGCACTTCTGTATGTCGTGAGCTCTTCTCAACAAAGTGGTATGATGAATAATCTGATTAAGCTGAGTGCAGATGTAGATCAGTTGCATTTGATAATCCTATTGATAATTCTAAACTGAAGGAGGTCTATAAATTTCATCATTGCCTTGTTCTACATGCAGTTAGGAAAGTATTAGGCTTCAATTTTCTGAGCACAAATCACAGATATAGAGTTAATTCAGACATTGGTGCTAGTTTTTTGGCTAGCATTTTGGTGGCAGGTGCAAGAAAGAGTTTAGATGAGGAGCTTTGTAGGCATCTTTTTGTTGATAGTTTCCTTACGGGTCTGCATGAAGCAATAGTAAATATTGATTCAGATCTTACTACTTCTCTTCCCTCGGACCTTGTTATAGTTATGTCTGTCGGGTCCTCATTTCTAGGCTTTGGCTCCAGCCCACAGTGAAACATTTATGGTGGCCTTCCACAAAGACTTTTCATCTTATGGAGATGGGAATGGGAGAATCATCTTATCAAGAGATCCATGATGAAGAAAGGAATCAAAATTCTTACACAATTTCTAGGCATTGAGGAAGGGTTGGATGCTCCCTACATGGATGATTTGGATGAGGTCCTGGACTGGGTTTATCTGTATAGGTATGATGAAAAAATAGATGGGTTAGGTAGCAAGGACTCTTCAGATGGAAAGGAAGATGAAGTAGAGGAGTATGAGGATGATGAAGTGGAAATGGCTAAGGATGAGGATGATTTTGATGATGAGGAAGAGGCTGGTGAGGATACTCAAGATGAGGTAGATGAGGAGAACGACGACCAAGAGAAGCCCAATGATCAACAATCTGAAGATCATGTAGAGGCCGATAGTTCCAAATCGTGAAGCATCTCGGAGAACGATTCTACCTCCTAAGTATCAGATTAGAACATGATACCAAGCTTTTGTTGAGCTTGTTGTTTTTTGATTTCAATTGCTTTAAATTTTTTCTACTTCTTTTCTAAGATATGCTTGGTTTAAGTGTGTGGATTTGAGTAGTGGTTGCTCATTTTTTGGACAAGAACATTATCGTTTGCAGTAGGACTTTTTATTGCTTATATTTCCTATTTTATGTTACTATCTTTCTATATTAATACAAACATTTGGTCAGCCCCTTATAGATTAAAAAAAAAAAAAAACTTATAAGATAAAGAAAATAACATAGATATATCTGATTTTTTTAAAAAAAAAATTCAACCTCCAAAAAATTACACAATATATTATTTAACAATAGTAAACATGTTAAAATGCCATATCAAGTTATTCTAAAGTAAAACAATATCTCTTAAACAAATCAACAAATATGTCTCTACAAATACATAAATAATATGTAAAATTTGTGTATCTATATACATACTTGTAAAATTAATAAATCATTTATAAGTATTTAGAATAATGTAAAATTTGATACATCAAAATTAAAAAAGTTAAAACATCTTAACTAAACAAAATTAAAACAATTCTTTAAAATTAAATTGTAAATAAAATAAATTTAATATATTTTATAATATTATATCTATTTTGAGAATATTCGATATAAAAAAATGCTCAAAGATCACTTTCAAAATGTCCATTCATATTAACTTTGTACTTGAAATAAAATAGGCTCATGACAATGATAATAATTTTTGTATAGATTTTATGCTAATATTAAAACTGTTGTATTGACTGTACATCTTATTCCTAAATTGGCCTAATTTATACCGACCCTTCTTTTTTTATATTAAAGAGCTTATAGATCATATTGAAATTCTATCTTTTCCTTCTTTCGTTCTAGACTGTAAGCAAAATCGTACGATATGCTTGGCCATTATTTGTTTGTCTGTTGCAGATTGTATGTTATGTTATGTCGGTGATTAGCTTCCAACGATGAGTCAAGACAAGAATCTTTAGGACTAATTCTATTCTATCCGTGTCGACGAGGCAAAATTTCATATTATGCTTTTAAATCAGAGTATTGTATATATCGACTTTTATGCTGAGGTATCTTCTCTTTATACGATGTAAATTGATAAGAGCAGCGGATGTTTTTGACCAACCCTATGGTCGCCACTGTAGTGAACGTTCCTCCACAAGCCAAGTGTTGATTCCTCCCACGCTCATACATTCCAGGTGAATTTTTGCTTTTACTCATTTCTCCTTAAAATAGTACTCGTGCTTGCTTTCAAAAATTGTTGAAGTAAATTGAAGCATTTAGAAGTGAAAAATTATTGGGTATTGTTATTTAAGTGGTTAATTCTTAATAAGAACTTTGTGAATCAAACAATCTCAATAACAGTTTCAGAACTGTTCTATACTGATTATATTAATCGAGCAAAAGAATCTCGTTTTATTAAAGATTTTCAAATAATAATTAACATGGTAGGGAAATCTTTATAACTTCTACATTTGTTATATTTTGGTGTGAAATGGGTATTGTCAAAGAGGTATGTAAAGTTAATTAGAGAAATAATTGGTCTTGTTATTGTTTAAATTTGTGCAGTACATGTAGTCAAGTGGTAGACTATTTAGAAAATGATATTGTTTGTGTAATAAAGGTCTAAAAGAAGAATTGATAGATTCAAATGGATTCCAAAAACGTTTAGAAGAATCTAATCATAACTAAAACAAAAAAATTGAATTGGGAAGATAATAAATTTCCATTATTGATAGGACCGTGTTGAGAGAGAGAGAGAGAGAGAGAGAGAGAGAGGCTGAAGGAATGTAGGACAAGAATCCTGAGATGAATAAAACTCAATATTCCCTTAGCACTAAATTTGCACTCTTGAGTAAGTGAACTAGTGAACTTGGCACATTGAGATATGAGAGTTATTTTTATAAAAAAAATAGGGGTAAATAATTCCAGGAGGAATAATAACTCCCAATCTCCCAAAATAGGTGAGTGTTTCACCAACTTGGTAAATTCTAGATTACATTATTATGCAAACATAGGCACTGGCAAACAATGTGGAAGGTAGAAAATAAATCCAAAAGATGACGTGAAACTAAATTATCCAAAGGTGGGTGTTAGTGACACATGTAATTGAAGGATTATGACATGCATCCTCATCTTAACTTTTCTAGCATAATTTAAGAAATATTAATAGTGTGTGTAGGAAAAATAAATATTCCCTAAAATAAGAAAAAGAAAACTTTACACTAACAATAAGTAGATAAAGATAGAAAGGTACCAGAAGAGTGGGAAGAATGTGGAGAAGAGTTTTTGAAATTAGTTAATTCAAGGGAGGAAGATGAAGATGCTCATGATGGCCCTCCTAGATTTGTGTGCTTCGACTGGTATCTATTTAAGGTCTTCTTGTTTTCCCCTGTGACTATTCTTCTCTGTCATTGGGTTGGTTTGCGTCTCGATAGTTTTTACTTTTGTTGGGATTTAGTTTTGTGGGGTATTTGTCTTTCTTCTTTTCTCATTTCTAATTTTTGTCATGTTTGTCTTTGTATGGAAGGGAGTGTTTTTTGTGCCTCCATCCCTCCTTATATTCTATTCTATGTGAGGGGTTTTATTTTCTTCCCTTGTGTGTTGTGCTCTTTGTTGGTTACTCTTGCATTTGATTCTTAATGTCTAATGGTTTTGTTTTGTTGGAGGAAGGGGAGAGTGTGATTTTACTTCCTCTTTCATTTCTTTTTGTTTCAGAATTGGGCTTTGTAGGGTCTTTGGTCATTTTTACCTTCCTATTTTATGTGTTTGTTATTTATTTTCAACCTACACTTTAACCCTTTTGGTTTCATATGTGCCTTGTGGGATTCCCTCTAGCTTATTTTATTCTTGTGGTGATGTTGCAAGTTGTTTTGTGTAGGCACTCTCATGTCGCTCTACTCTTTGTGGGAGGATTGACTGTGGTTCAACTATTGTCTATTGTTCCTGGTTGTAGTCTTTCTTGTATATCCTATATGGAGGAAAAGTCTTCCCCTATCGAGGAGGGGTTTTTGGTTACAACTTTGTTGTGGGTTTGGCACACTTTGCTTATAATTTCCACTATCTTGTTTCTTATTAAGTGAGATTCCTCTCCTATGGAGGTGGGTAATTTATTGAGGATGAAGGATGATTGTTTCTTAACGTGGTATTCTCTAGGATGTGGCTACTTAGATGTAGCATTTTAGCTTATTTAGGGTTTTATTCTACCTCTCTTATTCTCTTCTATTCCTATCAAGGTGGGATCCTCTCTTATTAAGGTGGAGAGAATTTTTGCGGGTGACGAGTTGGTTTCCAGTTGGGAGTCCTTGGCTAGGCACAACTTGTTGGTTTTACATGCAAATATAAAACCCATTTTGAAGGTTTGGGGAATCTTGGAAAAAACCCTCCCCCTCTTGCCTTTGTACTTTTAGGAGGTTTAGTATTGGGGTTCTTGGTTGTGTTTGAATTGGTCTTCATTTAACATCTTTATGTCCATAGTTCTTAACGTTTTTAGAGACTTGTCAAAACCAAAAGCTTTAGGTTATGGGAGCATAGAAAAACCCATGGTTTATTGTTAAAGATGATGGCAGCCTTTCTAAAACTTTTTTTAAAAATATTTTTCAAGGATTTCTTCTATGATCTTTGTAGCTTTACCTTTGGTTTTTACTATCAATTAGATTGTTGTCATTATGTTGTTGGTGAAGGGTATTTGTTTAAAGGTTCTAGATCCCATCAAAATATGGTTGTAAAGTATTTCACAACAACTTCAAAACCTATTTTCCCCTAATAAAAAAAATAAGAGAGAGAGAGAGAGAGAGAGAGAGAGAGAGAGAGAGAGAGAGTTTGTAGATATGCTTCTGAGAGGGGGATAAATAGAAAGATATAAAAATGGAGATTTATAGGGAGATTTGGGTAGAGAGAAGTTTATATATATATATATATATATATATATATATATATATATATATATATATATATATATATATATATATATATATATATATACAGAGAGAGAGCGCTTAACATTTGAGCTTCTGTATTTTATTAATGTATATATAAAAAGCCAAAATATTCCATAATTGAACTTCTACACCTCTTCGGCATACCCATTACACATAAATACAATTGCTAATTTTACAACCTACAACCATATTTCTTCTCACCCTTCTTTTTATTTCAAGCACTTTTAGGACTTTGAGATATTTGTCCCGGTGAAAAGACCTAGGTAAATCCCCCAATTTTGAATTTTCCCTGGCATGGAAAATCAAAGGTTTCCAGCAGCTTCGTTTCCTAGTTCCAATTATCAACTGTTAACACAATCGGAGGAAACAAAATTAATGAATCGTCGGAAATATGGGAAGGCAAATTTTGTTCAATTGAGATTCTGAGTAGTTTTGAACTGGTAATAAAGTGAGAAAATTGTGATCAACTGCACACAGAAGAAGGCATGGGGAATGATGAGATTGGCTATGATTTTTTTGGACCCAGGGAAGGAAGGAATCGTAGATGATACATGAGACAGGATTCGGGGAGGTGTTGAAATGGAGGAGGGATTCAAGCCCTTGACTGGTCATGGTGTTGTGCATATGGTGGAAGAGGAATGTGGTGATTGTGAGGAACGTGTGGAGGAATCTCATTTGGAATGCATCCCAACTGGACAAGACCAACCATGGCCGAGGCATTCACGGTAGTCCCTGGCCCTCATTCTACTGTGGTTGAAATGCAGGCTTGCGAACGAGACAAGAAAGCTCTTGGAAGCCACATTCTTGGTGAACTAAAGCAGCAGATTAGTGTGGCCAATAGTGGAATATAGAAATTCCAATTACGTGCCCTAGAGACCTTTTTCTTTTAGTCTTAGTCCATTTTTGGAAGTCTATCAAGGCAAAGAGTTAGCCTTTCATTATTTGTGATATTGCTATCAAGATTCAACTGTCTAGTTCTTTTAGTCAAACTCGTTGGTCTATATTTCTTAAGTAGTGGTTCACAAAAACTTATCTTTCATGACAAGGAATGGAACACTTAGCACTTATTGCATCTAGGTGATTCTCACAAAGATGAAGCACTGTGATTTCCTAGGAGGTCACGCATCCCAATAGTAATCCATTTCAAGAAAGTGTTTCCCTGATAAATATCTAAAGGAAATCAGCATCTACTGAATGTATGACATGACTGTACAGAGAATAACAATAAGAAACAGTCAACAAAGTTCACCTCAAGATCGAAAGTTGCATTTCTGTTACAATAGTTAATCTCACAACTTCCTCTCCTGCAAATAACCCAAACAATCTCACAACTTACTGTCCTGCAAACAACCCAAACACAGATGGAATTCATCTGTAGAATTCTGAGGATGTTCAGATACACCATTCCACTATGCAATGCAATATATTAAATGAAGAACAACAGTTCTAGCTCGATTTAATTACTGATGGAAAGACAACTTATCTACTTACTTTTCTTTTATCTTTGTCATGCTAATGTTTCAATATGGTGTGCTATTGTCGTGAATTTATCTGGAAACAAGTTTGGAAAACTTATTCTCGAATTCTAGTGGCTTTCCAGTTACAGGTTTGTGCCATTTTTATAATTGCTTCTAAGTTTTTTAATAATGCAGGCCAAGCAAAGTGGGTATTGGCTAAATAGCCAACTACAACCAAAACAAATATATGAAGTGTCTTCCTTGGTAAGACATACATTTTAGTTTTTTGTTTAGAAGTTGCCAACAAAGTCGTCCAACCTTGACAAAAGCCTTTGTTGCTGCATTCAAAGCTTGGATAAAAAATAGTTTTTTAATAAGAGCACGAATTTAAAGAAGCTTTTTAATCCCAACATCATTTCTTGGCTCCATATACCCTAAGTGTGACGATGTAAATGGTTTTACGTACATGGAAATGTAAATGGCTATGCCGGCCTCAACAAGGTGTCCAACAAGATAAAATTTAGCCAATGAGAATAATATAAATGGACGGTCAAAATTATTGCAATGGTTGTCCTTACTTCTTGTAGATTTTCAATCATTGGATGTCTAAACAATCTGAGGGTTCATGGCACAGTGACTATCATTACAACAATCTTAGCCGTCGTTTTTACGAAGCTTAAATATATGGCACACTGATGTATTTGATGAAGTCGGTGCTAGAAGTATGTTTATAAGTGGTACGGACAAGTACTACACATAATTTACACTCTCGAATTAATGAAAACCTTAGAATCTCAAATAAATGAGAACCCTTACTATGGAGTAGATATTATCTCTGTTTTCATTAGATTTTAAAAACAAAATTATAACACGGGACAAAAATGTGCAAAAATCATCATAAAGTTTGGGTGGAAAGTTTATAGCTTCATTGAGATTGTATTTGTTTGCAGACTACTTCTTGTCCACCTTTAATAACTAGCACTTGCACCTTTGAAGGGTGCAAGGGTTATATATATATATATATATAGATAGATATATATATATTACATTATGAAATGAATAATCCATCTTTGCGAATGGAACAATCTAAAATTGACACTGTCTCTGTCTCTTGATCTTTTCAATTCTTAGTCTCTCTTCCGTCTTTCTATTATTCATTTCTCACTCTCCCCCCTCTCTCTTAACCTATCTCTATATCCCTATAACTACCATTTCCTATATGAAATGAATCTATCTCATCATCTCTATCTCTTATCTCTCCCTATATCTCTATATCCCTATAGCTACCATTTCCTATATGAAATGAATCTATCTCATCATCTTTGTCTCTTTCTCTCCATCTTCCTCTATATCTCTAAATCTCTTCCTCCATCTCTCCCTTTTGCTCATCAATGATCTACGCTCCTTAATGCATCTTCCTCTATATCTCTAAATCTCTTCCTCTCCATCTCTCCCTTTTACTCATCAATGACCTACACTCCTTAATATGCATTATTTTGCTTTCTAAAGGTTGAACCTATTTCTTCAAACTTTTCCTCTATATCTCTAAATCTCTTTCTCTCCATCTCTCCCTTTTTCTCATCAATGACCTACACTCCTTAATATGCATTATTTTTCCCTTTTGCTCATCAATGACCTACACTCCTCAATATGCATTATTTTTCTTTCTAAAAACTTTTCCTCTATATCTCTAAATCTCTTCCTCTCCATCTCTCCCTTTTGCTCATCAATGACCTACACTCCTTACTCCTTAATATGCATTATTTTTCCCTTTTTCTCATCAATGACCTACACTCCTTAATATGCATTATTTTTCCCTTTTGCTCATCAATGACCTACACTCCTCAATATGCATTATTTTGCTTTCTTAAAAATTTTCCTCTATATCTCTAAATCTCTTCCTCTCCATCTCTCCCTTTTGCTTATCAATGAGCTACACTCCTTACTCCTTAATATGCATTATTTTGCCCTTTTGCTCATCAATGACCTACACTCTGCATTATTTTGCTTTCTAAAGGTTGAACCTATTTCTTCAAACTTTTCTTACAAATCTTTTACTCCTATTTTGGTACCTATTTTGGTAAATATTTTTGGTAAATATTTAAAGACTTTAAAGGCTTTAAATGGTCAAGGTGTTCTATTGGTGAATGAATAACCTTTATCTTATATTTTCAATTATGAGGTATTTACATTTATAATCTCTAACATTCCTAACTCTAACCCTTTCCATAAGCTAACTCTAACCCTTTCCATAAGCTAACTCTAACCCATTCCATTCCTAACTCTAACCCTTTCCATATGCATTATTTTCCCCTTTTGCTCATCAATGACCTACACTCCTCAATATGCATTATTTTGCTTTCTAAAAACTTTTCCCTTATATCTTTAAATCTCTTCCTCTCCATCTCTCCCTTTTGCTCATCAATGAGCTACACTCCTTACTCCTTAATATGCATTATTTTGCCCTTTTGCTCATCAATGAGCTACACTCTGCATTATTTTGCTTTCTAAAGGTTGAACCTATTTCTTCAAACTTTTCTTACAAATCTTTCACTCCTATTTTGGTAAATATTTAAAGGCTTTAAAGGCTTTAAATGGTCAAGGTGTTCTATTGGTGAATGAATAACCTTTATCTTATATTTTCAATTATGAAGTATTTACATTTATAATCTCTAACATTCTCAATTATGAAGTATTTACATTTATAATCTCTAACATTCTCAATTATGAAGTATTTACATTTATAATTTCTAACATTCCTAACTCTTATTAACTTTAATAATAAACTATTAGTTGGTTAATTTTTATATTTAATAAAATAAAATATATTTAAAAATAGATGAATAAAGTAAACATAAATCTTTTTTAAAAAAAATCTAAATCCTATTTTTAAATCAAATCTATAATAGAAAATTTAAATCTTTTTAAAGAAAATTCTTTTTAACCACGAGTACACACAACTAACTTTAATCCTTTGAAAAAAGAGGAGAAACATTTAAAAAACAATTCTTAATGGAGGCTCAGTAACTCCTGTGCATCGTACTAGTGAAGGTTTTTAAAGCAATAAGGTATTTAATAACAGGGAACCTGCTTAAGTTTTTACATCGACGAATATTAACTGTCGTCAATTGACTACAATTTGTCAGGTCTGGGGGTACCCTTATATCACAATTTACCAATTCAAGATACATTAGACTTTGCAATTGCCTAAAACAAGGAAACATAAACTCTTCCAAATTTTCCATATCACCTATGGAGAGATGATTTAAATTTGTCATCACATCCAAGCCTTGAATTTCTGTCAAACAGTTTTCTGCATTCATAGACATTGTTTGAACATTGTAACAACTGGTCAAATTTAATGGCCCTAGCGTCTCGCTCCAGTAACCTTGAATGTTGATATTTTCAAGTTTTGTACATCCAACAAAATTTAGCTGTCCTGGCATCTTGCTCTTGCAGTCTTTAATGGTGATATTCTTAAGTTTTGTACATCCAGCAAAGTTTAACAGTCTGATAATATTTTGACATACCCAAAGCTTGATGCTTTTAAGTTCCAAACACATTAAACTTTTCCGGTCCAATCAAATCATCACAGTGTTCAACCTTAAGAGTTTGGAGGTGACACAAGTGCTTTAGTTTAGGAAGCTTTACTCGAGAGCCACGTCGGACAAAAATATCTTCCAAGAAGTAACACTTAGTAAGATCATGGCATTCTACATATGTGATGCAGTCATGATCTCCCTTCTTCAAATGGGCATGTAGATATCTCAGTCTTCTAAGACTACTAATCCCTGAACACTTGACTTCTCTACTGCAGCCTATTAGAACAAAATAACGAAGGGTTGACAGGTTCTGAAGCCCTTGAATTTCTTTCAATTTATGACAGCTCTCAATTCTAACACTTCTCACAGACTTCATTGAGCCCAGATCTAGCATTATAAAATAACATACAATAAAATTAATAGACATTAATCATTATTGATTAAACTAAACAATTGTTAATTTTTATAAGAAGTAATACTATATATTATATGGATTATATTACATGAAATCAATTTTTTCACTTTACACATAAAATACAACTTATATGACAAGCTAATTCCTCTATTGTAGGAGGATTTTTCTTTCTACAGAATTGCGCAGTTTGTACGCGCCGGGATATCTGCCGGTTAAAAAAATGTGAACAGTTTTTTTCATGCCGAGCTCATCTCGCCATTTTTTAGCAGTCACTGACACCAGTACCACTGTAAATTACAACCAAATTAGACACCGACATGTGGAATGTAAAAAGTTACTAACATGGAAAAACATTGCAGAACCATTACACTTAAACTGAAAAAATAACCAGATATTACTTTCTGACATGAGGATTCAAAGGCATTGCAACATTTCCATACAAGCATCTCAACACACTGAAGAAAATTACCGACATGAGGATTCAAAGGCACTATTCTGAGTAAAATTATCTTGAAAGAAACAGTACGTTGTTCTGTTGTCTCAAAAAGATTTTCAGAGGGTTTCTTTTCTTCATCGCATAGCCCCCTTGAAATTGAAAGAATAATAGACCAATATTTTTCAGCTTCATGCTGGTGAACTTCAACTTTTTGAATTTAATAATGTCCTCTTTTTTACAAAGCAATATGGGAGATGCAATACTTGTTCGCGGGCTTAAATTTTATTTAGCATCTATTATTCCTATCCACTAAACATCAATTTCGATTTCAAAGAATGCTTAGTATGCTAAAATACCTGTGAATTGGCTTTCTATGACTACAACCTCCATAATGCTTGATATTTCTTGCTATAAATCCACAACCCTTCTCTCTACATTCAATCCAAGATTCTCGTTAGCTCATTAAGTATTTAGAGAGTACACCATGCAAATTGTGGAAGCACAAGAAAGACACGTAGTAGACTAGGTGTCTAAGATAAAGAATGACATATAGATAGAAGTTTTTTAAATGTGGCATGATTTGTAAATAACTAAATTAAAAACTATCCCTTACAAGTTGGCTAGATTTGAACAAAATTATGGATAGCCGAAAATTATGAAATGAACCACTTAAAAATAATAAAAATGAAATCGCCGAAAAGTAGTGCAGGGAATAGCCACGGAAAAAGAACCGCCACCAAAATTTGAGCAGAAACTAATGAAGATTTGCGTGAAATTCTACGCTGGAGATCATCTGTCATGGAGTTCCCATGATTGCTTGGCCTCTTTTTGCAGAACAGGGGATGAACAAGGTCATACTTGTGAAGCAGATTGAGGGAGCCATAGCTTTGAAGATGGAGAAGGAGGGATTTGTGAGAAGAGAGAATATGAAAGAGCTGAAGGGAAAGGCCAAGGTTGCAGTCATGGAAGGAGGGAGCACAATAAAGG
The DNA here is from genome assembly GCA_027943335.1 of Chamaecyparis obtusa. NCBI lineage: Eukaryota > Viridiplantae > Streptophyta > Pinopsida > Cupressales > Cupressaceae > Chamaecyparis > Chamaecyparis obtusa. The sequence continues at coordinate 43,524 of BSBK01006232.1, read as the reverse complement.
CCACAGCCCGTGCAGCCGCAAATTTATTAGCCTTTACTTGAAATGCTAAATAATGACACAGCTGGTTAAACATTACAAATTAGGGAAAGTAGTGCCAACAGTTAATGTAATTCTCCTGTATCAATAACTACTATTTATCTAAAACCGTCATTAATACAAGCATCAAGCCTCTTCTCAAATGATGCATACTATTTTAGAGATGAGAAATATATTAGCAAATCACAGAGTGAGAAATCTATTAGTAATCACAAAGTTATGGATCAAATCTGCAGAGAGTCAATAAACTATCAAACATAGAATGGTCATGATTATGAACTTCAATTTTAATTGAATTTTAGTTGTCTGCTCTCCAAATCATTCACGTGGTCACTCTGCGATAGACCTATATTCCAAATCGCTCCTCAAATCTGCACCTAATGGTCATATTTTTATTGGAAATGTGCAGTATTAAATATCATGTAATTTCATTGTCTTCAGGTATAAACGCAAATACACCTAGCTTTGGACAAAGACCGAATGTGACACGTTAATGGCATCCGTTTGTTGCAGCCATTTCCAGGTTACAGGCACATGCGAAGGCCACATTGAGCATCGGATAAATTCAGGTTTCACGTTTTAAACTACCCTCCACGCACCGCTTTCCTGATCTCCGGCGTAAGACTGTCGGAAAGTCTTAAATTCCCAGCGGGCATCTCCCCGGGAGTAAGCCTATCGGCTTAAAAATAGGTCTCTAACTACTCTAGTCTACTATTTCATTTAAAAGGAAAATAGAGCACAATCATCTTTTACATTCCTCTATTTTCCAATGTTTTTATTTTTGTGTAATTTACTTTTTCTCACGTTGTTTCTTATTTTCTTCTATATTGTTTTTTTAATAGAATAATTTATTTTTGTCATTATTTTTTTAAAGTAGTTACCATCATTTTTTTTTATAATATTAATAAAAGAACACAATATTGAACTCTTCTTTATAAATATTATTGCGATATACATTTTTTTAATAAGTGTATCTCTTATTATAACAAAGTGAATAAATTATAATTGTAAATAAAAAAAATTTCACCCCCACCCTGATCAGTTCAGCCCATGTGTCCACCTACTCTAGACCTTGTAAGTTGGCACCCAAAGTAGTTCAATTTTCTTCTTCCTCTTTCTCTAAAAGTGGACCATTGCAATCATACTCTCTTTTTCCATCCATACTATAGTTATCTAAGAGCATTAAGACAAAATTAGTTAAATTTAACAAAAAACACACTACGGTTCATGCTTATGCTAGTGAACATGGTGTTAGGATAGATTATCCTATACCCAGAACCCAGTCTATAGACATCCTCATGAACCGAGAGAATCAATACAAGAAGCTATATTGAAATGAGCTAATGAGATATTGAGTTATTGAGGTGTTTACAAAGGTATAGAGGCTCTGCTTAAATTGGCAAGAGCAGATAGGTAGAGTGGACAAGGTTGAGACTAGTGTCTCAACCTTGAGGAAGTAGAGTTTTGATAGAACTCTACAATATCCTCTTAATATGAGTTAGAGTCCAAATAGGACTCAATGATATCCATCTACCTAATAAATGTATTGACCTAAGTAAACTTAATTAAAGATTAAACAATAACAACTATTTACTCTAACACCCCTCTTAAGTGTAACTTAGGGAGTACAATAATGCAGTAGAAAAATTTTATGGGTCTCGACAACTAGGCCATGTTAGGTACCCATGTATAGCTACAATGCAATCTCTCATAACCAGAGAAAAGGAGAAAACCCAGTGGGAGAAAACTCCTCTCCAAAAGAGAGAACAAGAAGGTCTAAGAAGGCTTCAAAAATATATCCTAAAATCATGAACATGAACACCACTAAAGCATAAAGAATTTGTAGACAACTATTGATGAGTGATCTAGTGCTATATCTGATGATCTCTACTGAATAAGATGATGATCAAGAAGACAACAATCTGTATGAGTGCTCCAAATGCCACTTCTCGAGCATTGAGCAGATGAAAACAATGCCAATAGCATCTTTCGATCAAAGATACAGATGGCACATGAATCTGCATGAGTGAACTTCACTATACAATGAATGAGGTTGTTTGAGTGATACCATTATCACTTCTCAACTTTGTTGAAAATGAAGGTGCAATAGTCTTATAGGAATCCAAGAGTATTTTAGCACAATTCAAGTGAAACTGAGGAACTTCAACCAAAAAGGAATGCAAGAGTGTCTCAGTGCACTTCAAGCGAAACCAAGGAAGAATTAGCATGAACATAAAGAGTAGGATAACCCCCCCATAATGTTGACTTGGTTGAGGCTTGATAGATCCACTAGAATGATGTGTCACCATGCTATACAGAAGGGACCAAAAGTATATGCAACTGAGAAAAGGGTGTGTGTGGTTAAACTACACACTCACATGAGGCAAGAAAATCAGTGATTTTTCTATTGTCATGGAGGAACTCTCACTTTGACAGAGCTTTGATTGGAAAACAATGGCTCTACACAATCCCCCATGGCACTTTATAATTCAGTGCGAGTACGAATAGTTTTATGGAACATCATGTGTGAAAAATCCCCAAAAACCATGGATGGACAGTGGATCTAATGTGTCTACAATAGTACTTACATAGGATTCTCAACTTTTCTAGAGAACAAATCAAGAAAAAAACTTGAAAAAAAAGCACTAGTGAAGTGCAAGAAATCACCTTTGCGACGATGCTCACCTATTAGCTAGGGTTGAAAGGTGAAAAAATGACCCAGCCTTCTTATGTACCTGGGGGCATAGGTTTGATCCTCCATGGGACCATCAACTCATCATGTCAGAAAAGAGTGCCCCTCCAAGATGGAGAGGGCCCAAGAAGAGCTGAGTAGGTGGTTGGGTTTGATGGTGGCTCTGCACGCTGACCCCATAACCACCCAAGATCATTGATGGAAAAAATAGAACATTGCCAGACACAATAAAAATATCCTACCAATGAATGTACACACAATATTGAGATTGTGGAAGAGGCCACCTCAAGAACATAGTTGATCAATAGCGAAGGAAATCCTTCTATAAAATGGATATCTGCATGAATGTGGAATAAATCCGCATACCAAAGCTCTATAATAGAGCAAGAAGTGACCATCTCCAGAAGAAAAATCCATGCGAAGGTCTCAAATGTGCATGAGATACCTAGCCAATAAATGGTGTCCACCATGACATGAAAGGAACCATGCATTATTATCAGTGAAAGCTCCAATAGTAAACGAGCGAATCAGCAACTAAATGAACGGCTCGGTCGAAGACAAAAAAATGGTGGTTAAACATACATAAATCCCTTCCAATATGGGTCACCAACACACATTTGATAGCAAAGTTCCCCCACACAAGTTGTCCACCCCTTGAAATTGTCGGTAATTAAAGCAGTGAATCTGGCGTTGACTAAGATCACGGGCTTTAGTAAAGGAACCAACAACTTTTGTGGGTTTGGCCACTAAATTTTGGTCATGTGGTCTTTGAAGCCTGTGCCAGAAAATCAGAAGATCCACCTACAAATCAAAAGTGCCAACATGGAAAGAAGATGGGCATTGAGCTATTCCAATGCCTTCAATGATCAATGTTCTCTCCTTGTTGAAAGGACTGTGGTTTACCAAATAAGGCCTCCAATCAGGTGAAAAAAAAAGTCTAGGCCAAGAAATTTATGTCAATCAAATACAATGATCAACTCACATGTACAACTACTCATCAAAAATTTTCAATAGTGCCTTTGACATCATTGATTGTTTTATTTTGAGTTGGAGGTGTACCCACCAAGAAATAAACCATGAGAAAATCCTTCATAGATTTGTCAGCAACATAAATGTGGTCCTCATATGCCACAAGAGCACACTGAACACAAGCGACAGTAATCTGATACAACACGCTGACCTAAATAGAAGTTGTCGCAAATAGATAGCCTAGTGCAACGATCAACAGGCCACATGCAAACTATGGACGTGGATGAGTCTACATAATGACGCTGATCTCAGTAGTAGCTACCATTGGATCTATTGAGGGCATCATTGAGTCTTTAAGTGGATACAAGCCTTTCAAGACTGCCTCCTCTACGGTCTAGCATAGATTGTGATCCACTTTATAGACATGCGTCAACTATGTGTGCCAGGGATATTGTTCTAGACCAGAAGTATTGTGAATGGCACATGAACAGATATATTAAGTTATTGAGGTATTTAGTATAGAGACTCTGCTTAAATAGGCAAGAGCAGATAGGTAGAGTGGACAAGGTTGAGACAAGTGTCTCAAGCTGGAGGAAGTAGAGTTCTGATAGAACTCTACAATATCCTCTTAAGATGAGTTAGAGTCCAAATAGGACTCAATGATATCCATCTACCTAATAAATATATTGACCTAAGTAAACTTAATTATATTGGGTTAGGGTCATCTCAATAGCTCTAATACCATGTTAGGATAAACTATCCTATACCCCGAACCCAGTCTCCAGACATCCACCAGAAGAGAGATGTTATCAACATTAAATTGTATTGAACTGAGGTGTCTCAGCAATAGCTCACCATCAATTGCTAGTAAGTGATAGATGGGCTAACTTGAGGGCATGAGGCAGGTCACCACGAGCCAAGAATGGGCTTCGATTTGCACTCAAAGATCGATCCACCGCAGCAAAAAGTCACAACCATCAATCACTGACCATGTCGGTCCCATGGCTAAATGAGAGCCTTACAACATCCAGCTATTGGACACAGGCTCAAAAGGCTTGATGACTATCAAGAAGAGTTGCACCAGCTATGCCAGCTCCCAAATGAAAGAAAAGGTATGTCTATGGCCAACCAAATGCCAAACAGAATGTGAGCTATCCATGTCAGTTAGTGTCTCCAGACTTGCACCAGTCACTATGCCAAAAAAAAGGACTATCCACTATTGGAGGAAATTATGCATTCAGATCATGATCCAAGGACGGGAATTTGACAATATAAAATTTGACCTCTATGAATAGTGGGTGTGCCAATCTCTCCAAAACATTCAATGCTTTCAAATCTCTCACTGCCTCCAATCATTACGTTGCATACACATCATGTTGGACAAAAGGCCACTACATAGAAGTCGCAAAGCTCATCGACACTAGCATAAAGCATAATGCAGATGAGTTCTATTGTGTTGTGCTTGTCAACTAAGCATAACGTAGATCCAACAACAAATGATGCAACAAATCTCTAAGCCCGCGACGATGATTCCACTCATTTTTTATGCAAACAACTCAAGACAAGATCACTTCTGGAGCACATCTCTTTGCTTCACCCAAGCTAGAATCTCAAATTCCATGAGATTTGGAGAAGTGGAAGATCGGTTCACAGCTGTGGACTAGCACAGCCAGGGGCTGATGGGTTTGGAGAGAAAACACTGGTGAGAATGTGAGTGATAAATCATAGAGTTTTCAAATGATCCAGGCTAAAAAGAGAGGCAATATGATCTTGAAAATGATGCACTGAGATATTCATAGCCAAGGAAGCCTATTCACTAAGCTTCATAGATAGAGATATGAAGACTAAAGGCACCAAAGTAGACTACAACCAATCTACATTGGTAAACTTAAAAAAGAAACCAGAGACCTCATTATAAAATAAAAATAATGAAAACTCTCAAAATCTAAATAGAGTTGTTAGACTATAGGCTTTGATACCATGTTAGGATAGATTATCCTATACCTAGAGCCCAGTCTATAGACATCCTCTAGAATAGAGAGAATCAATGCAAGAAGCTATATTGAAATGAGCTAATGAGATATTGAGTTATTGAAGTGTTTACAAATGTATAGAGGCTTTGCTTAAATAGGCAAGAGCAGATAGGTAGAGTGGACAAGGTTGAGACAAGTGTTTCAACTTGGAGGAAGTAGAGTTCTTATAGAACTCTACAATATCCTCTTAAGATGAGTTATAGTCCAAATAGGACTCAATGATATCCATCTACCTAATAAATGTATTGACCTAAGTAAACTTAATTAAAGAGTAAACAATAACAACTATTTACTCTAACACATGGAACTCCCTTTGGATTTTTAAAATAATTAGAGAGGTTTGGTTATCTTATCCCACTTATTCTTGTTCAATTTATGTTTTTGTTTTTACCATTTCTTGAAGAGAAGAGTTTGTTGGAATTGGATGTGGGTTTCTAGAAAATTTTGTTTTATGGATTAAACTAGTATTAGATAGCTTTCCTACATTTTTATTCTTGTAGTATATGTGTCTATTTTATTGGGAATTTTATTTTCAATTTGATCAATGTTTATTCTCAAAATCTAGTGGCTTTCTAGTTACAAGTTTGTGCCAGTTTTAGAATCACTTCTAAGTTTTTTACTTATGCAGGCCAAGAAAAGTGGGTATTGGCTAAATAGCAACTAAAAAAATATATATATGAAGTGTCCTTGGTAAGACATACATTTTAGATTTTTGTTTACAAGTTTCCAACAAAGTCATCCAACCTTGAAAAAAGCCTTTGTACCTGCATTCAAAGCTAGGATAAAAACTAGTTTTTTAATAAGAGCACGGATTTAAAGAAGCTTTTTAATCCCAACATCATTTCCAGGCTCCATATACCCTAAGTGCAATGATGTAAATGGTTTTACTAACATGGAAATCTAAATGGCTACATCAGGCTCAATGAGGTGTACAACAAGATAAAATTTAGCCAATGAGAATAATATAAATGGATGATCAAAATTATTGTAATGGTTGTCCTTACTTCTTGTAGATTTTCAATCATTGGATGTCTAAACAATCTGACAGTTCATGGTACAATGACTATCATTACAAAAATCTTAACCGTCCTTTTAACAAAGCTTAAATATATCACACAATGATGTATTTTATGAAGTCAATGCTAGAAGTATGTTTATATGTGGTACAGACAACCACTATGCATAATTTACACTCTCAAATGAATCAAAACCCTTACTATGGAGTAGATCTTATTTGCATTTTCATTAGATTTTAAATTCAAAATTATAACACGGGACAAAAATGTGCAAAAATCATTATAAAGTTAGGGTGGAAAGTTTATAGCTTCATTGAGATTGTATTTGTTTGCACACTACTTCTTGTCCACCTTTAATAAAAATAGGTCTCTAACTACTCTAGTCTACTATTTCATTTTAAGGAAAATGGAGCATAATCATCCTTTACATTCCTCTATTTTTCAATGTTTTTTATTTTTTTTTAATTTACAAGTCTTTGGAATGTAGTTTCTTATTTTCTTGTATATTGTTTTTTAATAGAATAATTTATTTTTGTCATGTTTTTGAAACTAGTTATCATCATTTTTTTTATAAGTATAATAAAAGAACAAAAAATTGAACTCTTCTTTATAAATATTATTACGATATACATTTTTTTAATAAATGTATCTCTTATTACAACAAAGTGAACAAAGTACAATCATAAATCAGAAAATTTGCACCCCTACCTTGACCAGTTCAGCCCATGTGTCCACCTACTCTAGACCCTATAACTTGGCACCCAAAATAGTTCAATTTGTTTCTTCCTCTTTCTCTAAAAGTGCCCCATTGCAATCATACTCTATTTTTCCATCCATACTATAGTTATTTAAGAGTATTAAGACAGAGTTAGTTAAATTTAACAAAAACACACACTATAGTTAATGCTTATGCCAGTGAACATGGAACTCCCTTTGGATTGTTAAAATAATTAAAGAGGTTTGGTTATCTTATCCCACTTATTCTTGTTCAATTTATGTTTTTGTTTATACCATTTCTTGAAGATAAGAGTTTGTTGGGATTGGATGTGGGTTTCTAGAATATTTTGTTTTATGGATGAAACTAGTATTAGATAGCTTTTCTACATTTTTATTCTTATAGTATGTGTGTCTATTTTATTAGGAATTTTATTTGGTATTTGATCAACTTTTAGGGTGTGTAACATTTTTTTGGTATTAAGGTTAACTTCTTTGTATTTAAAGTGGTTGTTGATCACTTGGTTAAATTAATATTGTAGTTTAGGACTTCTTTTAGTTGAGACTTGTATTAGTAATTTGATCATACTATTTAGGTTTGTGGACATGTTGTTTAGTGTCAACTTTATTGGGTTTACATCTATGTTAGCTAACATGGTTATAATTATATTGTGATTGAGGACTTCATTTAATTGGGTAGGGATTTGGGATTTTATCATTCTGTTGTGAATCCTGGTTCAATTTTCTTTTAAATTGGTTTTCTCACAATATGTTTATTTTAGTTTTGTAATAAGAACTAAAGAGAATAGGTTGTCAGTTTTGATTGACAACATGTGAAAAAGGTTGGTTTAATAGATGTTGGATTTGATCTGTTTAGCTGATATTAGATATATTAGTAATGTTTATATTGTATTTTAAGCTTGATTTCTATTTCCATTTGCATTTGGGGATTGATCAAATATTTTTAACTCGTGGTTTTTTCAATTTTTAAAATACAATAAGTCTATTGTAGTTGTGTAGCCTTTTTCAATGAGATCAATAAAACTGATGGTTCATCACAATAAAGTGAAATTAAAATGTCCTATGCTGGGTAGTGTGTATGATTTGAATTTCATATATTGGGGTTTAATATTTTTTTTGTTTCTTGGTGTGTACAAATTATGCTCTTTCTAGTTTGGGATCAGTGCTATGTATTAGTTCTCAAACCATGTCAATTTAATGTTGACTATGTGTTTAGTGTTTATTAATTATCTTTAATAAATCTCAGGCTTCCCAATTTGAGCTTAATTTGACAAGAATTATTTAAAACTTACCTTGAGTTTATCAGATTGTCAACACCCCAAGATCACAACCTTTTAAATGGTAAAAAGTAAAATCCTTTCAACTTTGAGTTTCTAGGATTAAGATTTGTGGCCTTTGATCACTAAGGTATTGTGCCAAATTTCCTAACCTTGTACTATTTGAAAATCAAGACTTAAGTTTGTGATTTATTGCTACAAGACCCCAAGAAATACATGTTTATGTGGGCTTAAGGTTGGTGGTTGTAAAACTATATTCAATCCAAGCTATCTAGTCCATATTTTAAAGAATAAAACAAAACATAGTACTTGGAAACTTAATAATTTAAACTCTACAATCTTCCTGAGATCTAATGAATATATGTTCTAAGAAAGTTTTTTTTTAAACAAATATTTGTTTCAATTTGAATTGGTCCAATTCCAGATTGTTTTGTTTTAGAACTATACCACATGAATAATCCTTACACACACCACATTCCTCTATTGTCGTGGATTTTTTTACATTTACAAGAAAAAGTTATATGGAGTAAAGAGTTTTTTAGACATCTTATTTCCAACTTCTACCAGTCAAGAATAAGAAATTCAAGAATGCTCTCCTGGTATAATAGAATTATATTTAGAGTCCTAACACATCAAACATAATAGTAGAGTCGATCTATGTAAACCCTAGAACATAAGAAAAGTTTAATGCAACACAACAAAAATTAGGATGCCTTACAAAATTAAAATTCCAATGTATCCTATAATATATATATATATATATATATATATATATATATATATATATATATATATATATATATATATATATATATATATATATATATATATATATATATATATATATATATATATATATATATATATATATATATATATATATATATATATATATATATATATATATATATATATATATATATATATATATAAATTTGGAGTTGTCACAAACAAAAAATCAATAGGTGGGTTATCTTCTCGAGTTGTAGCACATGAAATTTCTTAATCTTCTAAAAGAGAGGTGTTTGAATTGTAAAATTCAGAAATTAGGATTCCTTGCATAATTAAAATTCCAGTGTATCCTATAATAATTTTTTAAAAAAAAATTGGAGCTGTCACAAATAGAGAATCGATAGGTGGGTTATCTTCTAGAGTTGTAACATATGATAGTTCTTAATCTTCTAAAAGAGAGTCATTTCAATTGTAGAATTCTTAAGAAGCATCAAGCTTCACAATCTTTGTAACCCATTATTGATCCTTTTTGTTGTGAACTTCAAAATGACATTAGTCTATGCCTTGTTCTTGGAAAATATTCAAACACTATATATTTAGCTTATAAATTTATGTACTTCAACAATGTATTTTTTTTGTCTCCTGCCATACCTACTTTGTTCTTGAAAAATATTTAGACACCAGATAATTCTTATAAAGCTATTTACTTCAATAGTAAAGTTATTTTTTGTTGTCTGCTATGATTGAATGATAGTGACTACACTATAGTTTATGTATTTTACAAGTATTGGAACTGTAAATCCCTTAAGATAGACGCATTGATCTTTTGGGCAACTCTTCATTACCATTCATGATTTAGTTGTGACCATATATATTTCTCTAAACTATTTCTTTTCAAAAAAAAAAATTCATGTCCTATATAGTGTAGATGATTATAATTTTTAGTTAGAATAATTGGTTGTTCTCATATTTATACAAGCATTCTACTCCTTGGCTCACCAATAAATGTTGGTTTCCAATAAATGAAAGGTCTTAGAAGTTCAATGATTGCATTGTTCTTGTGTTTCCCAAGATACTGATGAATTCTAATTCCCTTTCCAATGAAAGGTTTGCATTTGTATGCAATAATTAGCATGAGCAAGTTTTTCTCTCTTCATACTAGAAGATACATATCATTAGACATGAACAAGTTTTTCTCGAAATTATGATTCCCCTTAGCAAAAGAGTTGTTATAGATATGTGACATTGATTGTCTCTGATAATAATCTCTTGCTCTTTCTTCATTCTAAAAAATGAAACAAAGGCCAAAAACAAGTCTAAAACATACCGTGTAATGTTGCCTTGCATTTTAACCATATTTGACTTTGATGAGACATCACCAAATTCTTTTCAAAGAATGCATCTTGAGAACCTTGTGGACAACCACATTGGTGCCTGAGAGACCTATCACCTCTTACTAAAACTACCACTCTCCCTTTCTAGAAAAATATTTATATATTTAAATGTTAACCAAAAGAATCTCAAGCATTTATCAATCATGTTGTAACCAAAGACACATATGCATACTATATTGTAGCTTACATGGAAAACCCTATACATATAGAGACATCGCCACTTATTGAAGTAACTCATAAATGGACCTTCAAGATTTCACACAAAAGATCATCAATGGAAGAGTGCACCACAAAAGCAATAGTTTGAGTCTCACCAAGATTTACAACCATCCATGCAAAGGAGGACAGTAGTTTCCAAGTCTTCTGTTGGAGTGAGCTAATTTCTAGATAAATGTCTCCTACAACTTCCCACCAATGTATTCTTTACTTAAAAAAAATAGTTTATTTCCCTCATTTCTTCTCCCGTTGTATTAGGGTTCCAAAGCTTTTCTCTCTACATAGTTACCCCTAGTCTGCCAAACTATTGGATATTGATCATAGATTTCCACGTCAATGTTTAAATAGTGTAGATACAAAATTAATCTCCATTTTGTAAAGCATTTTTTTTCCCAACTATAATACATATAAGAGCCTGCCAAAGTCATTCTTAAACTTCTCTAATTTCTATTTCATATATGTACAAAATATAGAAAAAAAAAATGCCTTGATCCCCTTCCACAATTCTACGGCATACCCATTGCACACTGAGGTACGATTGCTAGTATTAAAAAGGTTCTAAAATGAGTATTTATCGTTGATATATATTTTTTCGTTCAAGTCTGTAGGGTAGTCTGCATATACGCCTGGTCATTTAGATTGTTTTCTAGCTCGTTTCTGTCCCAGCATGTGTAACATTACGACGTACACACGCTATATATACAAGTATTAAACTGGGAATCTTCTCATAATATTGTTTTCTCCGTTCAGTCTCTTGCAAATTGCACGTTATGCTTTGTCGATTCTTCACTTCTGTCTGTAGCATATGGATTGTTATGAATGGACGACGAGGCATACAAGAAATCTTTGAGAGTAATTCTTATCTTACCGGTGTCGATGATCTTATTGCATGTTCAACTCAGAGCATTGTAAATATCGAATTTTATGCAGAATTATCTTCATTCTATTATGTTATGAAATCATGAAGAGCAAATGCTTTTATCATGTTAATGAACGTTCCTGCACATGCCAAATGTTGATTCGTCCCCTTTTCTTTCATTCTAAGATCATTTTCTATTTTTCTCTTTCTTCTTCTTAAACAGTGATTGATTATATTGTAAATCACTTTTGCATTGAAAAGTTCTATTTAAAAGATTTTAGTTGATTAGGGTTAGGAGGACTTCCTCTGAACTGATTGAAGCTGAAACGAAGAGGCATCAGACTGTGGAAGCTGCAGGTCATATGGCTGAAGAGTAGGGCTCCAAACTGGTGTTAATGAAGCCAAAGATCTTATTACATGTTCATCTAAGAGTATTGTAAATATCATTTTTTATGCAGAGTTATCTTCATTCTTTTATGTTATGAATTGATGAGGAGCAGCTGATTTTTACATATTAAGGAATGTTCTTCCACATGCCAATTGTTTATTCCTCCCTTTCTGAAATGTTCAAGATGATTTTTTCTTTTTATTTTACATCTTAGTTCCATTTATAGGATTTTAATTGAAGAGGGTTAAATCGAACAAGAAGAGAGACCAGATTGAAGTAGTTCAAGGTCATATGGCTGAAGAGAAGGGTTCGGCTCCAGTACCTCGGAAATTCTATGAATGTGTGATTTGCAAGGGAAGCTTCGGTTGTTGGCGAGCGTTGGGTGGTCACATGAAGATCCATCGCAAGGAACGGACCCTTGTCAGGCATTCAACACCATATGACCGTGCTGCTGGCTCGTTGTCTAATCAAGCAACTTTGCCAGTGTTATTGACACGATATGAGCAGGCTTCTGGGTTTACCATAGCTTTCCCCCGGTTATCTGCATCAACCAGGAGAGTTACACACAGTTTTAGCAAGACCCAATTCAAATTATACAAGGAACCGTTTGGTGAGAATAAGGGAGCAAGGATTAAAGCTGAGGAGGTGGCGGCAGCAGAAATGGGCGAGGGGCTAGACCTGGAGCTTCGACTTGGATAGAAACCCTGAAAAGAAGGAGAAGAAGAAGAGCCAAAAAAAGTGTTCGTATAAGGCCTCTTTCTCTTTTTCTTTGGATGATAGAACATCCATCTTCAATTAAGATACATGTTTTTCAAACTTTATAAATGTGTTTCATTAGGTTTTTTTTCCCTTCTGCAGAAAAGCGATGGGGTATAGCTTTGATTGAGTGATCAACAACTATTTTGAAGTGAATTTAAAATGATGGTTTTGGTGTACAAATAATGAGTAATTTTTCTTTAAGTTTGATTATCACTAGTTTCAACAATTTTATGAGTTTGTTTCATGAATATTAAGTGATTGTTTTGGTGTATAAATAATTAGTGTTTTTTTTATCAAACATCGAGTATGGAGGGGTTTTAACAATATCTATGAATAGTTGAATTTGTTTCATTGAAAGACTTTATTACATGAATGTTAAGTATTTAGGAATATGAAAAATAAAGTGTTCTTACAATCTTAGTTATTTCAACAATGTATTTGACAAGTAGTTGATTTTACAAAGTTTCAAACATTTTCACAATTAGATTATAGATCATTTGGCATTGCTTATATTTTCTTAGCACATTTTCATTTAATTATTAGTAAGTTTTTCAATAAAAATATAGTAAGATGTACATCTTATATTGGAATATTAATTACAATAATTTCAATGTTGAGCTTTAAAAATATATTAAGCTTTAAATCTTAATATTGAAATATTAATCACAATAATTTCAATGTTGAGTATAAAAAGTATTTATTAATACATTTTTAAAAATATTCTATTTTTTCTCTAAATTCATAAAAGCTATGTGAGACATTTCTCAAGGAGATTATAATAGATAAAGAAATAATTTTCTGTACTTTTATTAATTTGTTTAGGTTCTTTATAGTTTTAGTGTAATTAGTAGGGTCATGTGATGATTAGAACATTATAATCAAACATTTTATTTATTTTCTTGTATGTTTTTAATATTTTTTAATAAATTTATTAATGGTATTATAATAACTAAGAGAAGTATGTGAGGAAGTGAAAGATAAATAATTGGGAATTTAATATAAGTTTAGTTAGGATTCAAGCTTAAAGATTTTCATTTTTTATTTGAGTGTTCTACAAATAAGATATTAGATACTTTTCTACGAGTCTATCATTTATGTAGTTATGAATCATTCTAAACACCCTCAATAAGAAATATTATACATTCCTAGAGCTTTTGTGAAGGGGAAAAATGGATAGAAAGCATCAAGGGGTTTAAACAATGTCTATGAGTGATATGCACTTATTTCATTAAGTGTTAACAGTAGAAGGATTTCATTGAATTATTTAGTTTAGTGAATGTTTTTTATTAGAAAAATACATTTTGAAGGGAGCCTAAAACCCTTTTAAAAAAGACACCTAGCCAAAAAAGAAACAAATGCTAACCAACCACTAGACAAAGGCTAACAAAAACCTACCTATATAGGCAATGAAAGCCCAATTAATATTATATAGATTTTTCATTAAATCTTCATTCTTATGAATAATGTTATTCTTAATGTTGCAACTTTGAGAATAATTATATCAAGGGGAGCATACATTTATCCCCACTGCAAGCTTGGTAGTAGGACTTAGAATAGGGCTCGAGCCCAGATCTTTAGAGGTCACTAAATTATTCTTTGTTTTTATCTTCACACTTCCCATAGGGGATCTTGAAGAGTCCTTACAGATTCTTCAAATGGAATCAACCCATGCATTCAATTATCTTGGACCTTCTAAGCTATTTTGGATAGCTTTGTGGTTAACTGCCACAATATCTTTGAATAATTCTTTCACTTTTTGAAAAGAATCTTCCAAATTCTTAATTATTTCTTCAAGAACTTTATTTCATTGGTACCATTGACAAGGTGCTATATGTAAGAAATAATCTTATTAAAAAAATTCACATTCAGGGTATCATTACCCTACCCTTGATCCAGATTATCACTAAAGGAATTAACTATTTCCTTTATAGTATTAACTTTAGAAACCAACCACAATAGTAGGGAATATTAACCTTTAGTCACTTCCTCAAAAATTTTCCTCATATCTCCTCTATCATACATATAGGATCCCTTTTTATAATGAGGCATCATTTCCATTTTCAACAAGGGTTTCAATATAGAAACCTAGATTAGAGATATCATCAGATGGCAGATGCAAAAGAGAGTCTCTAGTCTCATTTGTCCTCCAAATTTGAAGTCTATTTTATTGTTAACCCTCTTCACATGGGGAGAAACCTTCTTGTTACCACAAACCAGATGGGAAATGGTTAGGGTATTTATCTTACCCTTAGCCAACAATTTAGAAGATTCTCAGGCAGCTTTATTTTACCTTTATGATCTTAATTGGGGACATAGGAATACAACACAAATCCATTTGATGGGACATAATTTGAGTCCTTCTTTGTTGGAAATCTATTGGGAAAGTATGATACTAAGAGGGGGAGTGAATCAGATATCAACCAATTTATCACTTTTGACATAAACAAACTTACAAAGTACAAGCATAAAACTCAACATTGTAATAGATCTAATATCATAATCATCATCCATGAAAATAAATATAACACAATGATTTTGGTTACCCTAAAACCTTGAAAGGTAAACGTGGGGTTGGGATGACACCCACAAATCTTCACTATTGCAGTATTAAAATTTTCTTGTTAGGGCTACAAGTTTGATCATAGAATATGATCTACTTTGTGAGGGGTTTGCCATGTTAAGAGCTTTGAGACTTATACAATCTACCTTGCAAAAGGATTTAAAAATTTATAACTAAGTAAGAACTCTATTAGGAGATTTACTAAGGTTTGTCAAAACCACTTTGTTAAGAGATTTACCCTGATACACATGTTAGAATGTTTCAGTACCTGATCCTTTGGTTTGCAATATAATGCCGATTACAGATCTTCTCCTTACACTATAGATTTGATATCCTCTATCAAATATGTCTCTGTTATGTTCTTCACTGGTCTCCTCTATTCTGCTCAGTCACTGAAATTTGTTCTACTCTGAAAGTATGAGATCTCCTTCATACTCTACTCCTCTCATAATACATTTTAGGATTCAGATCACATCTTATATAGACAATCAATCATCTCCAAGATTTAAGATCTACGATCTGGATTGTTTACTTTTGCCACTTAACCTTTCCCTACTTTTGATTGGTTCCATGAATTACATAGGGATTAATGATTACAATACTAAACCATGATCACCTACATGATTTCCACAAAAAACAATAAATGTAATATGGATGTCGGCCAAAATGGTTTACCTTAGTGTTTGTGCCATAACAAACACATATGTCAATTCTGGCTTACTCAACATTTAATATCTCTGGCACTTGGCATTCACTCTTGTTTATACCATGGTGCTCGATGCTGACATCTCTACATTACTCGACATAAGCTAACTCAGCTAATACTGAAGTACTTGGTGACCACTGTCTTACTCAGTGGTGACTACTGCTCGAAAACTTTACAATATGCATGACTCAGCCTATACATGATGACTTGGTCACAGTGATGACTAACCAACATTGCCTAGAAAATGACTAAGTGTAAGACACTAATAGACAAAAAACTTAAGGATCAACATCCTTATCAAAAATAATAATTCTATGTTGATTTGGGATATCTGTTTTAGATGTCTTCTTTTACCTAGGTGGAAAAATGCCTCCTCATGCAAGGCAACATCCTTAGGGTTAGTAGAAATTCCTCATAAAAGTGATCGATGTTCTTATTAAATATAATCTTGCATTTAGTGGGAGTATTTTTTTAACATAGAGGTAACTAGCATACTCCATAGTTTGGAGAATTCAACCCTCGTGGAGAAACAACATACAAGGATTTTTCTTGTAAGAATTCAAGCCATGATAGAGAGAGGAAAATAGATAAAATGGAAATCATATAAATTTATCATGATGAAAATGATTTAGAATCATTAACTCATAGCTAAATAGACGGTATAAATGACCATTCATAGTGACATACTACATAATAACCTCCTCAATCTCGGCCCAAATCAGTTTAGTGGTGGTCCTAGCATAGCCTACATTCGTAATTATTTTAACCTTGTCCATTTCAACTTATTTAAAGATAATTTATATTTCTTCATTGTAGCATTTCTAGTCACTAATGAACTTTTTGACTTCTAGCTAATTGTGAGACACTTGTGCTATGAAATCTTCAAAAATAACAATCTCAACCCCATACACCTTAAGGACACCTTCATTCCTTCCTATGAAAAAGGCTATGGTGACCTATGTGTCAAAGCCATGCAATTTTTAGTTATAATTGACATAAGGTCACCATAAAAAAATTCATCCCACACGTAACAATCCTCGTACAACTTTTGATAGGAAATAGGCTCCACCTATTATAGTCTTCCCCTATTTTGTGTAAAGAAAAGATGAATGCCTAAACCAAATGAGTGACAATAAAGACCCAATAAATGTTTCTCATTGAGGAATTTTTTCCTTTATGCTCCATTATGAAGGGATGACATATCGTCACACCACTTCACATAGGTTTGAATTGAAATTTTATTATTTGGCATAACTCCTTCAAATACATAATATTTTTAATCATTTTGAATTGGAAATTTAATTTTATAGAGGATATTATTATTAATCCCTACCATAAGACATTAAGTTGCAATACATCTATGTTGATAAACCTATCGATGACCATATTTCCCTCACAAAACATGAGTGATATTAAAAATTTTAAAGAAATTAATAATGGTAATACTATCCAAAATCAAACTCCTCATAGTCCAAATCAGGGTCTATATCCCTCTTAAAGATAAATAATGATTTGTCAAGAATCACTTTCAAGAAATACCTTAATAGATTCCATAGAGAGAACCATCTTTAGGCCAATGTAGGATGCATGATCTTCAACATATTTGTTTTCATTAGATCCCAAAGGAAGGGTCACCACTGACAATATGTTTTAGGATTCAGATCACATCTTATATAGACAATCAATCATCTCCAAGATTTAAGATCTACGATTTGGATTGTTTACTTTTGCCACTTAACCTTTCCCTACTTCTGATTGGTTCCATGGATTACATAGGTATTACTGATTACATTACTAAACCATGATCACCTTCATGATTTCCTCAACCAACAATAAATGTAATATGGATGTCAGCCAAAATGGTTTACCTGAGCGTTTGTGCCATAACAAACACATATGTCAATTCTGGCTTACTCAACATTTAATATCTCTAGAACTCAGAATTCACTATTTTTGATACCCTGGTGCTCAACGCTGACATCTCTACATTACTTGGCATAAGCTGACTTTGCTAAAACTGAAGTACTCAGTGACCACTATCTTACTTAGTAGTGACTACTGTAATACCCCAAAAATGGGCTATAGGTTCATCAACCTCCTACATCTTCAATTCGAATGAAATGGACATCGAAGTCCTAACCTAAGGCACATCTGCACATTATTGAATCCTAATTGATTTTATCCTAAATTCTACATTGGGGAATATTCCTAGCAATATTCCTATTTATCTTAATTATCTTTGATTTAATAATTATTTGGTAATAAATCTTATTTATCCTAAAGTTTGATTAATTGAATGTTTTGAATATTTAATTAATTAGATTTAATACTACCACTTAATTGTTTAATTAAATTTAATTAAATTATTCTTAAGTTGTATTATTTTATTTTGACAATAAATCAAAAATCTTATGACTAATTGATTAAATTCCAATTTAATTAATTAAAGTTAGTTGTCAATATTTAATAATATAGTTTTTGAATAAAGTTTGATTTAATAATTGATTAACTCATAAATCAATTGTTTTAATTCAAAAATCAGTTAAGTTGAGAATAAATCACTTTATTTTTTTAAGTAATTTAGAATTAAATCATGCACAATCAGAAAAGTAGGCAACTAGAAATTAACAATCAATTTTAAAATTGAAACTCAACATCTGATGATGAGTTGAAATTTGATCTAAACTCTATTTTGAGTTAAACCTTGCTTTTGCATGATTTTTCTGAGTTAATTATTCTTAATTTCCTGATAACTCAAAAATCAACCTAAGTTTATCAAGAGTGATTTATGGCTTTTCTCATGCATCCTCAAAGCCCTATATTTCTATAAAAACAAGGCTCAACCCTTCACAAAGGTCTGCACAATTTTTATCTAGAATCAAGACCTCGAAATTGCATCCTCACTCTAGCGAATTTGTGACTGAAGAATCAATCTTTTGTGAATCAAGGCTATTGTGAGATTTTCATTTATTGTTTTGAGCATTCATAGTTTCATATCATAGATTTTTATATTCATTCATAGCATTTCTTAGATTAAATCTGCATTCAAACTCAATTTCATACATTCTAGCTTAGATTCATATAGTTTCTCATTCTTATTGCATAGAAAATACAAAAATATAGATTAAATCTTCATTCATATAGTTTTTCAATTCTTTGCATTCAAATCCTTTGTTTAGGTGTTTCATTGTCACTGATCTCGATTCCAATCTGAGAACATCATACTCGCACCTATGAGAAGGCAGTAAATCGCGTGGTTAGCATAGTTTCAATTACTTGCAAATTTCGGTTTTTGCTAACCTCTAATGTTTTACTGAAGTGTTGTGTCTACAACCAGGTACAAAATTCATACACACAACTACTACTCCGTAACTTTACAATATACATGACTCAGCCTATACATGATGACTCGGTCATAGTGATGACCGACAAACATTTCCTAGAAAATGACTAAGTGTAAGACACTAATAGACAACAAAACTTATGAATCAACATCCTTATCACAAATAATGATTCTATGTTGATTTGGGATATCTTATTTTAGATGTCTTCTTTTACCTAGGTGGAAACATGCCTCCTCATGCAAGGCGACATCCTTAGGGTTAGTCGAAAGTCCTCATAAAATTGATAGATGTTCTTATTAAATATAATCTTGCATTTAGTCAGAGGATTTTTTTAACATAGAGGTAATTAGCATACTCCATAATTTGGAGAATTCAAACCTCATGGAGAAACAACATAGAAGGATTTTTCATGTAAGAATTCAAGCCTTGATAGAGAGAGGAAAAAATATAAAATGGAAATCATATAAATTTATCATGATGAAAATGGTTTAGACTCATGAAGCCATAGCTAAAAAGACTATATAAATGACCATTCATAGTGACATACTGCATAATAACCTCCTGAATCTCAACCCAAATTAGTTTTGTGGTGGTCCTAACATAGCCTACATTCATAATTATTTTAACCTTGTCCATTTCAACTTATTTGAAGATAGTTTACATTTCTTCATTGTAGCATTTCCAGTCACTAATGAATTTTTTGACTTCTAGCTAAGTGTGAGACACTTGCACTATGAATTCTTCAAAAATAACAATCTCAACCCCATACACCTTAAGGACACCTTCATTCCTTCCTATGAAAAAGGCTATGGTGACCTATGTGTCAAAGCCATGCAATTTTTAGATATAATTGACATAAGGCCACCATAAAAAAGTTCATCCCACATGTAACAATCCTCCTACCACTTTTGATAGGAAATAGGCTCGACCTATTAAAGTCTCCCCCCATTTTGTGTAAAGCAAAGATGAATGCCTAAACCAAATGAATGACAATAAAGGCCCAATAAATATTTCTCATTAAGGAATTTTTTCCTTTATGCTCCATTATGAAGGGAGGACATATCGTCACACCACTTCACATAAGTTTGAATTGAAATTTTATTATTTGACATAACTCCCTCAAATAAATAATATTTTTAATTATTTTGCATTGGAAATTTAATTTTCTAGAGGATATTATTATTAATCCCTACCATAAGACATTAAGTTGCAACAAATCTATGTTGATAAACCTATCGGTGACCATATTTCCCTCACAAAACATGACTGATATTAAAATTTTCAAAGAAATTAATAATCGTAATACTATCCAGAATCAAACTCCTCATAGACCAAATAATGGTCTATATACCTCTTAAAGATAAATAATGATTTCTCAAGAATCACTTTCAATAAATACCTTAATAGATTCAATAGAGAGAAGCATCTTTAGGCTAATGTAGGATGCATGATCTTCAACATAGTTGTTTGAATCATTGGCTCCCAAAGGAAGGGCGACCACTGACAATATGTTTTAGGATTCATATCACATATTATATAGAGAATCAATTATCTCTAAAATTTAAGATCTACGATCTGGGTTATTTACTTTTGCCACTTAAACTTTCCCTACTTATGATTGGTTCTATGAATTACATAGGGATTAATGATTACAATACTAAACCATGATCACTTCTATGATTTTGTCAACAAACAATAAATGTAATATGGATATTAGCCAAAATAGTTTACCTTAGCGTTTGTGCCATAAAAAACACATATGTCAATTCTGGCTTACTCGACATTTAATATCTCTGGACCTCAGCATTCACTATTGTTTATACCCTGGTGCTCAGCGCTGACATCTCTACATTACTCCGCATAAGATGACTCGGCTAATACTGAAGTACTTGGTGACCATTGTCTTACTCGATAGTGACTACTCCTCGGTAACTTTATTATATACATGACTCAGCCTATACATGATGACTCGATCATAGTGATGACCGACCAACATTGCCTAGAAAATGACTAAGTGTAAGACACTAATAGACAACAAAAATTACAGATCAACATCCTTATCAAAAATATTAATTCTATGTTCATTTGGGATAACCTATTTTAGATGTCTTCTTTTACCTAGCTGGAAGCATGCCTCCTCATGCAAGGTGACATCCTTAGGGTTAGTAGAAAGTCCTCATAAAAGTGATCAATGTTCTTATTAAATATAAACTTGCATTTAGTGGGAGGATTTTTTTAACATAGAGGTAATTAGCATACTCCATAATTTGGAGAATTCAACCCTCGTGGAGAAACAACATACAGGATTTTTCCTGTAAGAATTCAAGCCATGATAGATAGAGGAAAAAAGATAAAATGGAAATCATAGAAATTTGTCATGATGAAGATGGTTTAGAATCATGAACTCATAGCTAAAAAGACTATATAAATGACAATTCATAGTCACATACTTCATAATAACCTCCTCAATCTCGGCCTAAATCAGGCTAGTGGTGGTCTTAACATAGCCGAGATTCGTAATTATTTTAACCTTTTCCATTTCAACTTATTTGAAGATAATTTACATTTCTTCATTGTAGAATTTTGAGTCATTGATGAATTTTTTAACTTCTAGCTAAGTGTGAGACACTTGTGCTATGAACTTTTCAAAAATAACAATCTCAACCCCATAAACCTTAAGGACACCTTCATGCCTTCCTATGAAAAAGGCTATGGTGACCTATGCATCAAAGCCATACAATTTTTAGATATAATTGACATAAGTCCACCATAAAAAAGTTTATCCCACACGTAACAATCCTCCTACCACTTTTGATAGGAAATAGGATCCACCTATTATAGTCTCCCCCCATTTTGTGTAAAGAAAAGATGAATGCCTAAACCAAATGAATGACAATAAAGACCCAATAAATATTTCTCATTAAGGAATTTCTTCCTTCATGCTCCATTATGAAGGGAGGACATATCATCACACAACTTCACACAAATTTGAATTGAAATTTTATTATTTGACATAAACTCCTTCAAATAAATAATATTTTTAATCATTTTGAATTGGAAATTTAATTTTCTAGAGGATATTATTATTAATCCCTACCATGAGACATTAAGTTGCAACACATCTATGTTGATAAACCTATCGATGATCATATTTCCCTGACAAAACATGAGTGATATTAAAGTTTTCAAATAAATTAATAATGGTAATACTATCTAGAATCAAAATCCTCATAGTCCAATTCAGGGTCTATATCCCTCTTAAAGATAAATAATTATTTGTCAAGAATCACTTTCAAGAAATACCTTAATAGATTCCATGGAGAGAACCATCTTTATGCCAATGTAGGATGCATGATCTTCAACATAGTTATTTTCATTAGATCCCAAAGTAAGGGCCACCACTGATAAAATCCTACCATTACAATCGTGAGCCACTTCCCCATAACCAATAGTTCCAAGACTCCACTTATCTTCCCCATCCGTTTTAATTTTAATCCAACCCATCAGAGGAGGGGCTTTCCAACCCACTCTAACTGTAGCATCCATAATCTTCTTAATAGGGATAGCTATATCACATTGGATTCTCTATCACTAAACCACACTAAGATCATACTAAAGTAGGATACAAATAAAAACCATTAGCTTTGATATTTTTTCAACTTACCCAAAAATTATCCTTAATGGAAGCATAAATCTTAAGAGACACCACATCAGCAAGACATTCAACATCCCTAAAAAAATGATTATTTTTCTCTTGCCAAACACCCCGTGACATGACTAAAATTTAGAGAGTACAAAGGAGAAGAGAGGCTTTAGCAAAAGGAGGGATCCACTAATACCAAAACTCTGAAAAAGAGGAAGGGAGGACCCAAGATTTTAAAATATAGTCAAAATTTCTCTAGAGAATGATCACTACAAGAGAATATGAAAATATTCATTTGAAATCTCTAAGTTTCACAAAAATCATTTAATAGGAATAGGCAACCCCCTCTTCAAAAAATTATCAATGGTGAGGATTTTATATTGGACTCAAAGCTATAAAATGATATATTGACATTGGGGATAAAAACTAGATTAGTAACCAAAGACTAAGATGGTTGGGGAGAGATTAAAATATATATATCTTGAAAGTACTAGAAACAAAAATTAATCGTGAAGAAGAATAAGCCAAAATAACAAATTCAAAAATATGCATAGATGGTATATGAACCTTTGACAACTCCTAAATAGGACCCAAATCCACATTTATAGATGAAAGATTCCCCAAATAATAATTGTGAATATAATAAGACACTCAATAGATAAACCTCAAAACATAGAGGTCCTTAAACCAACTAGCCCAAATGGATAAATAAAGAGGATAATCAACAATCATCTAGTCATCTCAAAAGAGGTTCTTCTACCCATCACCCAAAAACAACCTAAGACCACAAGAAATAATAGATTTTGGGCTAGGGCTAAAACTCCACAACACCAAGTAGGATGTCACATGTCCTTTCTAAACAAGAAAAAAATGAAAGTCATCATAGACATACATGTTTTAGTATTAAAATGATCAACCCATTCATTTTTATCATTGAAAATCCTTCAACGTTTCTTAGCCAAGAGGTTTTTATCAAACTCCTTAATCTTCTAGATGTCAAGTGTTCGAGCTTCCTAGATTTCTAGATTTCAAGTGTTCGATCTTCCTAGCTAACTAGACTTGATCCAAACAATTTAGATGTAATCTATTTTTAGGAATTTTTACTAGTCCAGAAACAATTCCTTGAGATCTATTTTACTTTAGCAAAAACATTCTTGGGCACATTGAAGAGCCCCATGGCATAAATAGGAAAATTCTATAAGGAAGCCTTGATAACCATAAATTAACCACTCGAGTCAATAAGAGCACTTTACAACTAGCTAATTTTAATTGTAATATTACATTAAGAATCAACCAAAAGGAATATGGAACTACATTCGAATAGACTTGTCATGCGAGGTATGTGGAAGAAATCTCTGCAATGTGACATTCAAAGATTGCAACAATTCTAGTCTACCTTTGACCATTGTGTTAAGAAAGAAAATAGATTTTTTAGGTAATCTAATCCTCTACCCAAAGTAAATATCATACTTATTTAAATTATCTTCATATTCTTTTCTTCAAAAATAGAACCTTCCCCAACAAAATTGTATCATCAAAAAATTGTTGATTAGAATAGGTCCAATCAACAATGGATGGTGAAATTTCTTTAAGTCTATCCATCTTCACTTTCTTATAAATATATATTAAAAAATTATCACCTGTCGAAATGAAAAGGAAAGGGGAAATGGATTCCCCCTACTTGGTCCCTCTAGAGATAGATAAAAAACTGATGGTAGAACCATTGATATTAATATAGAATTTATTAGTAATAATTCATTGAGAAATTAGCTAAACAAAGTTACAACTAAAAGAAAAGCATGAAATAAATTTTAAAAAGGAAATTACAATTCACCTAATCATAGGCCTTAAGGAAATCTAACTTTAGTAAAAAAACCAACTCTTTTATTAATAATTAAAGAGTGAATGTTCTCATGGGCAGTCAAAATAGCCAAGTTGATCAAACAAAATTCTTGAAAGTTATTAACAATTAAAGAGTGAATGTTCTCATGAGCAGTCAAAATAGCCAAGTTAACCAAACAAAATTCTTGAAAGGAATCAACACTCACTTTCTTTGGGATACAAACAATGAAGGAAGAATTCAATTCCTTAACAAGAGATCTTGAGCCAAATAATTCTTTCGTAGCTGCAATAGTATTAGATACCAAAATGTCCCAATAAGCTTGAAATAAAAATAAGGGAAATTCATCACAACTAGGGACTTTGTTACAAGCCTTCAAAAGAAAACATAGAAGCCTGAATTTCATCCTCCAAATGAATCCTATTCAGTACACTCTTCATATCTCAAGAAAATATAGAAGGAACTTCCATAAAATAATCTTACTGATAATACAAATCAAGAATCTGATCATCCAAAAGAAGGGAAGAGAATAAGTCCATGGTCACATACATGATATTTTCATCTCCATCAAAAGTTATACAACTATCATTGATGGAGTGAATCATATTAGTAGCAATATGTTTAAGATTTGACATATTAAAAAAAGCTTAGTATTATAGTCTTCACTTTGGAGCTAGATAGCCCTAGACCTCTTCTTCCAAATATCTTCTTCCTTGCCAACAATGTCATGAATTTTAGAGATTATCAAGGTTTCTTGATCAACAAGGTCAATCATAACCCCTTGTAATTGAGCCTAGTTTTGAATGTCATCTAAATTAGTATAGTGAATATTATGTATTTAGGATCATGAAAAAATTAAGTGGTTTCAAAATTTAAAATTTATTGCAATGTGTTTAACATTTGATTGATTTTTACGTTGTTCTATATGAATCAAGCATCTTCATAGCTAGTATTTAGTGTTTCATCATTAAATATGGATGGCCTTCAACAATGCCTATGACCAAGTGAACTTGTTTCATCAAGTTTAAATAATTGAAGGATTTTAAGGAATAATTTTTTAATTGAATGTTGAGTATCTAGAACTATGCAAAATTTAAGTGGTTTTACAATCACAGTTTTATGGCAATATATTTAACAGGTGGTTGATTTTTACTATATTCCCTATGATTCTAATATCATCATCGTTATAATTTAGTGTCTCGTCATTATATATGGAGGTGGTTCAAGAATGTCTATAAGTAATTGATCTTATTTCATTAAGCTTTAACAATTGAACGATTTCATTGAATTATTTATTTTAGTGGAAGTTGAGTATTTGGGAGCATGAAAAATTCAAGTGGCTTTACAATCTTAATTCTATGATAGTCTATTTAGCAAGTGATATATTTTTAGTATATTCTTGAATCAAACATTTTGATCACTATTTTAGAGATTATTTGACATTGCTTATATTTTTGTACCAGATTTTATTTTAATAGCTAGTAACTCGTTAAATAACTATTACATAAGTAGTAAACCTTTTATACAAGTTTTAGACATAAATATTGACATAAGACATATCC
The DNA here is from genome assembly GCA_027943335.1 of Chamaecyparis obtusa. Lineage (NCBI taxonomy): Eukaryota > Viridiplantae > Streptophyta > Pinopsida > Cupressales > Cupressaceae > Chamaecyparis > Chamaecyparis obtusa. The sequence goes on along the minus strand of BSBK01006232.1, from coordinate 16,763 downwards.
AACCACTTTTTTACATTATTTATTTGAATCTCATGGAAAAAAAACTAAAATACAGTCTAGGAAATATTGTTTTCAAAATAATATTGAAATTATTATAAATTTATGATATAGACAAGTTCAATATCTTAAACTATAACTTATTGTGGAAGGCTAAAAAACATAAAGGTGAATGGTGAGAATTTTATGTATGATGTTTAATTTGAAAGAAAAAACTTTTCTATCTAGTTTACACATAATTAAGTATACCAAATATGTAATTTATAATCAATATATAATTCTAATTTCAAATAATAAAATTTTCATAAAACTATAAATAAAATACTAATTTTTAAAAAAATAAATATATCACAAATTGAGACATTTCTATGTTTTTGATAGAAAAAGCAGCAAGAGGGTGCTAGCCTGTGGTAGAAAAAGATTACAAGCACATTAACAACATATTAATCGCACTAGTCACACAATAGATAATCAGCAGAAAGTCAGTAGAGAAAAAGTGTCAAGTTTGCCTGTATCAAAAACAAACCTATGTTAAATTAATTAATACCAATCAAATAAAATTTGAATAAAATTTACTATACTATAATATACTCTATTGATGTTATAAGTAAAATTTATTAAGAGTAGTGAGTGGGTTTGAAAAATGGTTTTTCTTCTTTGTAAGATTGTATATCAGTGAAATAAAGATATAGATAATAGTATCATTATCTCTTGCAAAATAGGATGACAATATTCATCAAAATAGTCTCAGCCATATGAATATAATTGGGAGGACCATACACAGATTATAATGTATATAATCAAATATTTTGTGTATTGACTTTTATCTTTTCTATAAATGTATTATTGGTTTTAGAATAACTAGGAGAGGTATGGGAAGAAGTAAATATGATAGATAATTGATATTTTTTCTCATAGATATCATATGACTTAATCTCAAGCATTTTCATTTGTTTTTAGAGTGCCTTATAGTTGAAGATCTATTTTCTCTTACAAAAGTAGTTAGGATGTGCTTGTAATTTATTAAGAATATAATAGAGAGATTACCAAACACACACACTCACACAAATGGAAAGATCAATAGCTAATTTATGTACAAGAAATTATTGATTATTTGGGAATAGATAATTCTAATTGTAATGTTGAGGAATAGGGTCATGTAGCTTTTGTGAGAAAACTATTATTATTAGACCTATTTCCTATTTCCTATTTGGGTAGGAATGATCCAATTGGCTCATGATATTGGTAAAAATGTATTGGGGGGGTTGGGGTGGAGCGCAGATAGCCTTTTGGAATCCATCTAGGTTATCCAGGAGTCTGATCTTGTTCCTAAAGAGGGTAGAACCCACAAAAAATATGTAAAAAATCCTTTCAATAGGAGGGAAGAGTAGGAGGAGTCTCATGTCTCTGAATCTTTAGAGACTATAGATCAGAAGGAGTTTGATAGTACTCCTGAGACTGAACATAAGCCCAAAAAATGGGGGGTGTTGGAGAGCCAGGTTAAGCTAGAGGTTGACTTAGGTGGCTCGGGTCACCAAAGGCCTAACAGAATTGCGAAGGAGCAGTGTAAAACCAGAATCTTGGAAGCAGTCTCTAGAGAGTAGTCTCTATCTGAAAATGATTCTCACTCCACTAAGTCCATGAAGGGCTCTTCTGATGATCACATGAATCTAATTAGGACTTGTAACACTCCCCCTCCCAACCCTCAGCAAACCATGGAGACTCCCTACCCTACCCCGCCTTTGACTTTACCCCATGATCACTAGAATAAGCCCCCCACTACTGAGCACAAACCCGAGTTTCTAGCTAGCAAAGACATGCTTAAAGGCACCCTCAAGCTAAGGTTTTCTAATTTGGACAAAGAGATTGCTGACATCAAATAGGACTTGTAGGAACTGAAGCATCATTGTACAATGACAAACAAATTTGTGCTGAAGGTCATGTATGCTTCGGCTATGACCCTCCGCACTGTGCAGGAAAAATTGGAGGGCAACAGTCTGGAGGCGGATGAGGACAATAAGGATCTCTTCCTATTCTTATAGGAGGAGTGAGCTAGGACCCTGATGTCCAAACATCTGGGTGGAAAGAACTAGTTGTTGGCGCTCATGAGGTTTTTATTTTTGTCTGGGCATGGCCCTTAGTTCTCCTATTTTGATTCCAGTTTTAAGGTTATTTTGCCTAGTCCTTGGTATAGCCCTGTGTGGCTTATAACTGTTATTTTAATTACTACTATTCACTTCAGATAGTTTGGTTTAATCTTTTTGAAAAGTACTGTGGTGTTTGTTTTTTATAAAGGCAGATTAGACCTAGTTTTTTCTACTATTAAACTACTTTTGAAATGCTTATGACCAGTGCCATTAATATGTTGTTAATGCGCCTCTAGTCCCTTTGTTCCTCGGGCCAACACCCTCTTGCTTCTTTTATCTATCAAAAACAATCACTTGATTGAATTGAAAATGATATTACAATTGTGAAAAATGAAGGTGGAAGGTAGGATAGAAGATAGAAAAATGATGGTTTTTAGCAAATACAAAAATATAGAAATTGGATATAAAGATAAAAAAAGTAGATATAAGAATAAAATCTAGGGAGGAACCTAATGTCAAATTATTCTCCAAAATATGAGGTACAATTTTGAAAAAAGTAGCCAATTCCTTGAGTGATGTTGATTGGGCCACCCTTGACCATAACTTTTCAGATACACAAAAGACATATTTATAACTCTTAGTCTTCTTGATCTAAGTTTGGACTCATATCTTTATAGTTTATCAATTGAGCATTTAATGAATGGAAATTGTTGGGTTTGTGGGGGCTCACCTAGGTCAAACCCTATTTTTGGAATCAACCATAAAATTTAAATAGTTTGAATTGAAAAGAAAAATCTTCTATTATATAGTAGCTTGGGTATATATCAATTGTTTGTATATTATACCTTATTAATATAATATTCTTTGAATATCAACACAATTTTTGATGCACTCACATGAATTTCCAAGAACTAAATGGAAATCAATCGTAAACACATGCTTGTATTCAAAGGTTGTTGGAACTTGTCACAATGCTATATTTGAAGAATATGATGAAATATCAATTTGAATGATTTATGTTTGAGTTCTCCTTAGATCTGATATCTTCTTAATGTATGGATACAAATAAAGTTGTTAATATTTTTTTATACCTCTCCCTACTACTTTTGATTTGTAATTTCAGAGAGAGGTAGCAAGGAGGATGTTTTCCTATTCTCACAAAATATCCATTATACCATTTGAATTTGGTCCCCAATTATTAGGGCAAAATTTCACTAGGAGACCCTATCCTATATTAAGGTTACCTTAGGAAATCCTATACCAGGATACTATCACGCTATGAAACCTTCAACTCCAAACAAAGGTAGTGTCAATCACCTAGAGTCTAGAACATAGTGATGTTGTCTAATTTTTAGCTAGTGTGACCTAGATTGAGAAAGACTGGGCATAGGAGGCCATACATGCTAAACTAATGCCTAGGTGAGAATGAAATCATATAATAATGTAATTTATAATGCCACATTTAGACACCACATTATTTGGAGCATGATTCCACATTCATATTAGTGAATACACCACAAGACTAAGAGGAAAGTGAATTATTATTGAATAAAAAATACTTTCTCTATCACAAACACTTGTCAATTATTTTCATCGAACTAATCATTGATGAAATATGTTGTAATGAAATCATAAATACATAATCGCTAGATTCTTACATGGAAAATCTAAAGTGGAAAAACCACAATGAGAATCACACTCACCATAAGAATAGTTAATTACAATGTTTTAGGCCAAAGGACAAGGAACTCACTACTCCTAAAATGGACTTGTATGATAAGGTGCAAAAACTTAGGAAAATATGACAAGAAATTGTAAGAATTAGATGCACAATCCTAGAGAAAGATACAAGTTATCACAAGCTTCTAAAAATAACTCACTATATTCTAGAAGGCATAAGGAATAGATGAATTAAAAAGATGTAGGATCTCATACTCATGCAAAATGCTTGATACCACAAACTTGTCAACTCTAAATGATATTATTATTTCTCACATTTCTTCTTCAAGATCACATCATATTTAATTTACATTAAATCCACACTAGATCCATACTTGACTAAACCTATTCTCACCTATATATATGAACTTGATTACTAAAATTCTTAAGTAGGTTGACCACCATAAGAATAAACAATATTTACCCAAAGTCAACCACCATAAATTTCTTCACTCAATGTGCTCCACCCTAGGAAATAAATGGGAACCAAATATATTATAACATACATCCCACATTTGAATTAACAAAAGTGCACTCAAAACAACATCCTTCATTAACGACATAAAACATAATGTATAGAAAAACAATGTTCACACATTAACCAATCAACCCCAAAGAATGCTCTATTCCACATGATATAAAACATATATAAGAAGGGCATGACAAGATCCATATAAACCTCTTAACACTTCCCAAAAGAACATTTAGACTAAAAGGTAATTAATTCAATCAACATAATCCACTAAGCATCCCATAGGTCAACACAAACAATGGTGCCCAATATATAACATATCTTCACTACGGGAAAATAACAAACATAAAATATCTAAACTAGAACACTGTATGAATTTTAGCATCATTTCTACAAAATAACACATCTAGAAATGTCATTGCAAAGAAATGTAGAGAATTCTCCAAACAATTCTTGATAGCCAACCTTAGTGTCAACAAATACATAATTATAAATAAATCTTTTGAAGTGCTCAAGAATTGAAAATATGATAGTGAATTCTTCATAGACCATACTCATTGAATATATTCTTTGAAAACTACAATGGTCACTGTATCAAGAATGTCTCATCTCTACAAAAAATTTCAAAAAACTAGGAAACTACCTTCACTTATCCCATAAGAAAAAACAACCACATCATTCCATAAGAAAATTGATAGGAAATAAGTTTCCCCTTGTAATATGGTCCTCTCTAATTTTAGTCACTTACTCAGATATTTTTTCTCTTGAAGGTTTTTTTTAGCCTCATTTTATAGAATCATTATACCTTTTTCTTCAAGTAGAATATTTCAATAATATTCTCTCATCAAATTTCCCATGTTTTCCTCATCTCTTCTAATATAGTAGGTATTTCAACAATATTCCTTTTATTCATTTCAACAATTTCATTCTCCTACAAAGTCCTAAGTGTAGAAAATTATCTCCTAATACCTTTCTCTTCATAAAACATATCAAATTTATTTTATGTAAATTCTCCACCTTTACAAAAAATTTAAAATTTAATCTTAACATCTATTTTATTATCCGTGCGATACATTTAAATACGTAAATCATTCTAGGGTTTTTTATTTTTCTATTAAGGAAGTAATCAATGTAATTTTAGAGTAATCATCAGCAAGAAACACTAATGATATTTCTATATTGACATGGATTAATTCCTTAAAAGAAAAAAGAAAATCCTCAGATATATTGAAGGTATTTAAATCTATGGTTGAGGGATCTCTTTGTGTATTTCACTCTCACTTGTACTTTGTTTTACAGTTAAATAATAGTATTCAAAATATCTATCTAATACATGTTAGGTAGATCAACATCATTTATCAGAGTTATATCATTCTAAAAAATAGTCCTATGTTCTATCATTCGACAACTCAATTTTTCTATAGATATCTAGGGACAAATAATTATCTTTTAACTCCCTGATTTTCACAAAATCTATCAAAGTCTTTTGTAGTAAACTCAACACCTCTATGTGATCTTTGACACTTCATTCTAGCTTCCGCTTGATTCTCAACCAAATTTTTTAATAACTTAAATATATCCAAAGATTCATACTTTTTTTATAATAATGTAACCCATGTAATTCGAGAATAGTAATTAATAAGAAACATAACATATACCTTTCACTATTTAGTGCTCTTGTCCTTGTAGTTAGTCATGAGTCCGTATGAATTAGCTGAAAAGGTTTTGAAGTAGAATACTCCTCATTATTGAACTTGTTCCTTGTTTCCTTTTCCTATTGATAGTCTTTTCACACATTGTTAGAAGTCTAGATAATCCTTGGTAGTTTTCTCCTAGCTTTAGAATATCTAATTTTCACTATACTATCAAAATTCATATTTCCAATTCTATTGTTCCTTAACTACCATTTACTAGCTTACAGAAAAAAATAATTGTCTCATCTATTTTATTTTATATAGTAGACATTGTTATCAATCTTCATGCCTTTTGCAGCTAGGCTTCCAAAAACATTACTAATCTTACATCCACTCTTATGAAAAATAAGATTTTAGCCTTTACTATACATATGGCTCATGCACTCAATAGATTATGTCTCAAACCAAGAACATAAAAACATTATATAAATTACGTTTACCATCAATAGATAAGAATGCCTTACAACAAGTAGGTGCATCTTCCTAACAAATAAATTTAATTGATAAAAAATAATACTTGTGATATTATTATGAGGATTTAATTGTGTAGTTTTTGGAGTCAAACACATTGACCCATGTTTCATGAGTAGTTTTTCACAAGAACCCATCACTTATGAGAAAGAATGAAACATTTAGCAATCATTGCATCTAGGTCATTATCACAGAGATGAAGCATTGCTCCTTCTTAGGAGGTCACCCATCCTAATACTACTCTAGCTCAAGCTCACTTAACCATATATTTTCGTCCAAGGTTAAGCCCACTTTTCTTGAAATCTGAAATGTAAAATACTTAGCAAGTTTTGTGCCTTATGAATCATCCATTATGTGCTTGAGATAGACAAATATTGGGGTGGGTGATCTCCTAGGAAGTATTGATGCTTCATCTTTGTGAACAATACCTAGATAAAATTAGTTCTAAGTATTCCATTTGTTCTTAAAATACATGGGTTCTTGTGAACCACTACTCATGACACGCAGTTAAATGAGTTTGACCTAAAAACCTACATAGTTTAATCTTGATGGAAAAATCACAACTTAAATTCCTATGGAAAATCTCTCCCTACTTATAAGTTTATGATATTAAGGGGATTCATAATGAATGTTTATTAAGGAACAAAACTTGTTAAAGGTTTTGCACATAGGATTGCAAGAAAAATGGGATTAACCTTCGAGGAAATTTCACGGTTAAGAATTCTTGAGGTTGATTAGTACTAGCATGGTTGATCTCTTGTGAAGTCTTGGTGTTTCACCTCTATGAGAATCACCTAGATGAAATGAGTGCTAAGTGCTCCATTCTTTCTAATGAGACATGGGTTCTTGTGAACTACTACTCATGAAATATAGGTCAATTAGTTTGAATAAAAATACTACATAGTTGAATCTTGATTTCAATATCCCAATTTGACTTATTATGGAAAATATTGACTACTTATAAAAATCATTCTTTTCAAACTCAAGAAATTTTCCTTTACCTCCTATCATATGATTTGAACATTCAAAATTAATTATCCAAGGTTTTTTTTTTTCTCTCGCATGTAGGGTAGTCCTTATAACTATTGAACTCTCACTATTTTTTGTAGTTCTCTAAGTTGTAGACCTCTTACTACAATTCTCATTAATCACCAAAAATAATACTTAATCATTTGAATCATTATTATCTTCATCTTCAAATAAATGGATCTTTAATAAGCAAAGAATCTTCTTAACTTTATCTATGTTATCTATCTTAGTATTTCTATCATTTTTTCTATAACTAACTACTCTATCATCACCTTTAGTCCTCTTATAATTATCTTCCTTAAAATGAAATCTAGCTACATAATGGCCTATCCTTATATAATTAAAGAATTTGGAGGACAACATACCAAATTATACTTTTCAAATCCTTTCTTTGGTTTTCTTATAAATTGTTCTTCTACCTCATCCAAATCATTCCTTATTACATGTACGTCTTCAATATTCTTTATAACTTTAAATAACACATCTGTATTTTCATGTTATTTGTCTTCAAATTCTACAATCTAAAAAATAGAGATTGAACCCTATAGATTACCCAAAGTGTATATATCCATGGTATGACCTTTAATATAAAATAGTTTAGATTTGTAGGCTTTAGTCATAGTTCTCATCACTTTCCACAAGATTTGATTATCATCCATAGTTTTAACAATCCCTATGATTACCTTAGTTTGTGGAACTTTCAATATTTTCACCTTTCATATTCGTTACCCTTTCAATTTTTTGTCTTTCTATTCTACATCTTGACTTGTTTGTTTATCTTATCTCCTTCATAAATGCATATACTTCAACAAGTTTGAATCACCTTAGCCACTGATGACAACATTTATAGCTTTCACATTATTCTCATGCACCTTAATCTCATTTGGAGTAGGAGTACCGGGAAAAGTAGTTTAGCCTTTCTTCATAGTATCCCAAACTCTAAAGGGCATCAAATCCAAATATTATTCCATTATTTCCTTCTAACATATATAATATGATCCTTCAAACTTCGATAATTTATGACTACTTTCAATTGCAATTTGAGATCTTCCTCAAGCAATTAAGAAGAGGAATTCATATCTAATATCAATTTTCTAACACACCACAAGATTGATGGGGGGTAGGGGGTTGAATGAGTCTTGAAAAAATCTTAAAAGTTTTTTTTTCACAAACAATTATCAATTATGTTTGTCTAGTTAACCATCAATAAAAGATATTGTAGTGAATCCATAAACATATGAACACTATAATTTTATGTGGAAAACCTAATGTGGGAAATAACACGATGAGAATCAAAATCACTATATTAATAATTAATTTCAATGTTTTAGGCCAAAGGCCAAGGAGTGTGGTGCTCCTAAATAGAACTTGTAGTCCAAGGCACACAAACTTAGGACACAATAGAAAAGGCTTGCAAGACTAAGACACACTATCCTTAGGGAAAATACAAGATTGTAAAATTTTCCAAAGAGATTATTGTCTTCTAACGTGCACAAAGAATTGATGAAATGAAAATATGTAGGATGTTCCGACCATGCCAAACTCTCAATGCCACAAACTTTATCAACTCTAAAAAATATTGTAAATTTTCTCACCTTCTCTTCTACATTTGAATCGTACTGACTTCGTATGCAATCCACAATCAATCCATACCCAAACATCCACTTGCCTATATATATCAACTTGATCATTGAAAAGTTCAACTAGATTAGCTAGAGGATGAATAAATAATATTAACACAAAGTTAGCCACCATAAATACTTTTACTCAATGTGGCCCACCCTAAGAAATAAAGGGGAAATGAATACATCATAGAACATCTCCCACAACTAAATTAATTGAAGAACACACACCACACCATCTTCCATTCACTACATCAAACATAATGCATGTAATAAAACAATAAAACACATTAACCAATTGACCCAAAAAAAATTCTAATCCACAAAACATAACTTAAATAGAATTTTTTTAATTATATAACATTCAATTTAATATAATTTACATAAAAATTCAATTTTAATATTTATAATTATATTATATTTATTAACTTTATTGTATATATAATTCTACTTATACATAGCTATACCTTGGATTTGATTGTTGAGATCATAGGGCTCCCTCTAGATGGTATGAATTATTTAGTGATTTTCCTAGGACTAATGAAGAGAGAGCTATATTGATTAAGGAGAAATAGGACTTTGTTAAAATTGAAATATCAAGCTTCTCTAGGCTAAGGTTATGAGGGTCATCATGGAGTATTTTACTCTTGATGCGAGATTTACAAGGGTTTACAATTATCACTTTGTCCTCGTAAATCATTTCCATCATAACATCAGGGTGGCATTCTCATTCTTGTTATTGAGTTCACTAAATCAGAGCATTATGGTTATATAGAAAAAACCCAAATCTTGTGTTATCCATGATGACCTGAAATTGCTAATTTTATAATATGAACAAGATAAAATTTTGGATTCTGTTCCCAAATAAATATATAATAGTAGACAGAAGAGAAAGGTCAATGGGACAGAAGTGGGACCGTCTATCAAGAAGAAGAATAAAAAGGATAAACCGAGCCAGAAGGAAACTCCCTTGTCTATCTTTGATGAGGTTAAGGGAATGAAAAATGAGGATGATAAGGACTATGTTCCCACTAAGGATGACATTCCTCAAAATATTGAGCATAATAGTAAGGACGCCCTAGATGAGAATGTCATTTGTGCTGAAGCTCATGAAGAACAACTTGATTTGACTGTCTAGGATAACAGTGTGTCATCTTCGTAGGATAGAGGTAAGGATGATTCTGTGGCTGATAAAGAGAGGCTCAAGGAGGAGGTCATTGAAGAATAAATGGAGTCACCTAGAAAGGCCAATAAGAAATCCCAACAAGAGGCTTTTGATGAGGTCAAATCTATTCAGGATGTCTTGAATTTATCCCTAGAGCTTATTGAGAGTGTCCAGTAGGAGCTCTATGGTGATCTTGTCCAGAGCCCTTCTTATAATGATAACATGAAAAGTGAGAATGATGATAGGGATGACGATGAGAAAGCAGATGATGTCAAGTGTGAAGGGGAAAGAGAACATTTGGGAAAGGAAGACTTCACTAAGAATGTTGAGGAAGGAGTTGTTGAGCCAAATTCTTCCTTGATGGAGAATTCCACTAGGGTGGTGATTCCTACTATTAAATCTGTTGTTGATTACCATAATAGCAATCCCCTTCTTTTTCATAAAGAGGATTTAAATGCTGAGAAGGTGAAGAACAAAAATACCCATAATAATGGGGAAGCCACTTCATTGGGAGAGGAAGACTTCAACAACAAAAAAGTGTCTAACATGGGTGTTCTCAATGTAGCTAGGAATAGAGATGTCTTGGCATTCAACTTAGATAAATGGGATTTCCATGAAATTAATGAGTTGAGCACCAAGCACAGAGCTTTGGATGCAAAATATGATATGCTGGAGGAGACTGTTGATAATTTCAGGAATGATGCGGTCATGGATAATAGTAAAGGAAAAGGTGTTTTGATTGAGGGGAAAAATAATTTGAGCATGCAAGAAGAGAAAATTTTAATCATCATTGATGAGAAGCTGTCGCCAATCTAGAGCAGAATTTAAAACAATGAAATTATGCTCAGAAAGCTTCTTTGCCATAGTAATGAAGGTATGAAAAAAATAGTTATGAATCTCAATGCTCTTTATTATCTATTGGAGGGAAGCTACATGGAAAAGAACACTATTCTATTAGATGATGAGCTAGTCAAGCTGGTAGGTCAGGTTTCTGGCCTCGGTACTAGAACTAGAGCAAGCACTAAGAAGAGAAAGGTGACTTTGTCTAAGTAGCTGTTGAGCCTAAAAGATTTAATTCAAAAGATCCAGACCCTGTAGGATGCTTCCAAGGAGTTCCTGAATATGCTGGATTGACTGTTGTTGTTGGTTGTATCTTTCTGTGTTCTATCTACTAATTTTTTTGCCAGAAGGTGTTCTTTTTATTTATTTATGGCTGGAGCATTTTAACTATTATATCTTTGTTAAGGCCTATCTTTGATTCTGCATGTTTCTTGTGGTAGTAGTTGTTTTTATGCTTTTACGCTATGTTCCTATATTTTCCTAACATGTAAAGGATTTCAAAGCCCTTTTAAAACTTGTATTTACCTTAATAAAAAATATACCTATACAAATATACATATACACTATATTATTCAAATTGTAAAACATTGCATTTTCTCTACAACCTACATATATTTAATCATTCTTATTTTATATTAAAAAGCTTCTAGAATGAGTATATTTATTTCTTTCGCATAAAATATGTTTTGTTGATTCATTCTACTCTGTAGTATATATCTATCTTCTAGTCTATGTATTTTGTTTAGTTTGTTTGTCGTAGTATATCTAACATTTCGATGTACGCACGCTCTCTAGATTTTAATTTTAAACTGAAATGTTCTCATAATATATTTTTTTTCTCCTTTCGATCTGTTGTACATTTGTAGGTTATGCTTTGTCGATTCTTCGTTTCTCTGTTATGTCTAGTCGATGATGAATTCTTGGGGACGAGTCAAACTAGGCATCTTTGGGACTAATTATATCCTTAAACGGTGTCGGTCAAGCCAAGGTTCTTATTGTAAATATCGAACTTTATGCCGAGGTATCTTCATTCTTTTATGTTTGTGAATGGATGAGGAAGAGAGGCTTTTGACCAACCGTGGACGAGTAGATAATCAGTTGAAATTGAAGAAAATATTGAATGATTCCAACACCACTTCCATTTATTTAACAACAAAGAAGTTCAACCCATCGACTTTCATAGATATTCACCCCATCTTATTTTGCGGAATTGTATATACAAGGTCATCTCTAAAGTGATGGTAAATCAGCTTAAACGGATCTTGCATAGTAAACTATATCTAATGAAAGATGGGAATTCATTAGGGATAGAGCTATTATATCAAAAGAAAAAAATGGGAATTCATCATGGATAGAGACGTTATAGATAACATAATTGATGCTAAGAAGATGTTGTATCCCATCATGACTTTGAATCAAAGTAGCATGATTCTAAAATTAGATGTTTAGTAAAGGATAGTATAGAGTTAATTGTCAATGTATAACGATTATAATTGAAAAATTTGGTTCCAACCAAAATTAGATGAAATGAATGTTCTATTATCTAAATAATGTGTAATATTTAATGTAAGTTAAAGTAATATGGGCCTTTTTCAAACTCAAAAGAGATATTTTTCAAGGAGATGTTTTATTTCCATTATCTTTTTGTAATAATCATTAAAGCATTGGGAAGGGAATCATAGCATTTTCAAGAAATGGAAGATGGATTAGTGTACAAATGGCTACTCATTTTCTTGCAATTAGCTATAAGAAAATCACTAATGGTACAATTATATGATGTGAAGAAAGAATAGAATAACTTTCCTCAATCAAGATTCTTCTTTAGAAATATGTGGAGGCCTCAAAATAGGAAATCAATAAAGAAAAGTGTAGCATTTCCTTTTTGAATAGAACAAGAAGTCTTCTATAGTAAATATAATCATTTTGATGTAGGAAAACTACCAAGTCAATACCTTGGTGTTCTTTTTAAATTGACAATTAGACCACATTTCTAGGAGGAAACTGTTAATAAATGTATATTGAAATTAGCTTCTTGGATTGATCATTGGTTATCTCTCCTTGAAGAAACACAAATGGTAATGGCATCACTATTGTCTAAATGCACTATTATTGATTATCATGAACTCAAATAACCAATAAATGTTGGAAGTCATTCAAAGGAATCATGAAAAATATTATTTGGAAATCATCCAACAAAAACAAGCACACCCCCTTAATTCTCAATAAAATGAATCTTAAGGAGAAATAAAACAAAGGCCTTGATATAAAAAAGATTGAGAAAGAATCTAAAACATGGAGGAAAACTCATTTGAAAAATGAATCAAAGTACTTCTACAAGGTGGCATCAGATATTCTAGAGAATATATTTATATTTACAAGATAAAAAGAAGATCTTCAAAAATCCAAACTCCATATAAACGTCCAACAAAAGGGATTTAATTAAACAATGACATATTTTATTATGAATCATGTGTCTTGAGTAATAAAAAATGATAAAAAAATATACAAAAGGTAGTCACTTAATAGAGTTTGATTTTAAAATCTCAAAGCATATTTGTTAAAAATTATTTGAAAATTATACATAATGGATTTTATTAGGATTGGCAAGCATAAGGATCTTTTGATTCTATCATACTCTATAAAATTTTTGCATGAAGAATTTAGGAAGAGGAAAATATTTATCAATCAAATAAAGAGAAAACAATTTGAGCAAGTTATAAATCAAGATCTTGTTCTATTAACTCTAGTTACATATTGCAGTCCTATGCATATCAAATCATAGATTTTCTACCATAATTAAGCTATGATAATTGGATTTTTTGGAAAACAAGATCCTTTGCATGGATTACACTACTAAAAAGAATCTTGATTAGACATCTTCTAAATGTAATTTGGGTTGTTGTCTCATCTCATGTCTTCTAACCCACCCAAAGAATTGATGAAATGAAAAGATGTAGCATGTTCCGATCATACCAAATTCTCATTTCCACAAACTTTATCAACTCTAAAAATATTATAAATTTTTTGCACCTTCTCTTCTACATTTGAGTCATATTGACTTCACATTCAATCCACACTAAATCCATGCTCAAACATTCACTTGCCTATATATGTCAACTTGATCATTGAAAACATCAACTAGAATGGATAGAGTACGAATAAATAATATTTACACAAAGTCATCTACCATAAATAATTTTAATCAATGTGGCCCACAATAAGAGATAAAGGGTGAACAAATACATCATAGCATGTTTCTCACAATTGAATTAATTGAAACACACAACACAAGATCCTTTATTAACTACATCAAACATAATGTGTAACAAAACATTAAAACACATTAACCAATTGACCCCCAAAAATTTTCTAATCCACAAAACATAACTTAAATAGAATTTTTTTTATTATATATAACATATAATTTAATATAAAATTATATAAAAAGGTCATTATAATATTTATAATTATATTATATTTATTAACTTTATTATATATATACTTCTACTTAAACATACCTATACAAATATACATATAAACTATATTATTCAAATTGTAAAACATTGTATTTTTTTTACAACCTAATTATATTTAATCAAGCAAATTTTTGCTTATTTTATATTAAAAAGCTTCTAAAATGATAAACTATATTATTAGTTCCTACCTACGGCAGGTAAACTATTGGATTTAGTTACCTTTGAAATGCAATTAATTTGACCAATTAGAATTTTTTAGTTGTAAAGTGCATTATATAGTTTATATTTTTTCTCATATTTATAAAATCTAAAAGAAACTATTTCTTTAAGTTTCTATTGGCCAAGTACAAAAAAGGCAAGAAAAAAAATCAATATTCCAAACAGAAATTGTCAAAAAAAAAAATCCAAACTACAGGCGAATGCAAGGCACGAATATTAATGACTGCACTGTGCACGTATTAATGCTGCATTAATAAAGCTTGCACGTAATACTTATCTAGTGACTGAGCATATAACGACTGGATGCATCACATGAACTTTTTAAAATAATTTACTTTCATCTTTTTAATTTCTTATTTACTATATAATAAATAAATATATTAAAAGTTTATCATATATTTACAAAATGTTAATAATAGTTATATATTAATTTCTTTAATTTGAAGTTTATATTTATTTTATAATTATATGTATAATATGAAAATTTTAATTATTATTTATTTTAAAAAAATACATATATAGATATACATGGATAATATAAGTTTTTAACAAATATAATTGTTCTTAAGATTACATATTTATCAATTTTTAATATATTACCAAAATGATAAATCTAATTATAATATTAAATTATAGATTTAATTTTTTAAATAATATTTATATGTTTAAATTATATTGATATTTATTTATTTTAATAATAATTTTTTTATAATATATAATATATATAATAAAAATATATATTTATCTATATCATATAATTATAAATAGATTTATTAATATATTTATATCATATATAAAAATTTATATTTATCTATATATTTTTATTAATATAATTATAAATTTATAGATAAATAATGAATAATAGACTTAAATTTTGAATATAAATATTTCTATTTAATCTTACTTTTAATATAATAGTGTTTGAGTTAGTATGATATAAATTAGTTTATTAACTTATAAGTTAATACCAAGGTTAATAACTTATTTAATATGTAATAAGTTATTATGTTTGTTTATTAAGTAAACATAATAAATACTTATTAACTATTAAAATGTAATTAACTATGCTTACTAATTTAATTTATATCATAGTTATGTTTACATGGTAATTTATAAGTTACTATGTTTACTAATAGTAACTTATCTTGTAAGTCACTATGTTTACTTATTTAATATCATATTTAATAAGTTAATATGATATAAGTTAATAAGTTAATAACTATGACATAAATATGGTATAAATTAATAAGTTAATAGTTATATTTTATAAGAAATGAAAAAACTTAAACAAGATATATATGATTGTAAGATTAAGTAATTTTTAACATCAAACTAAATAAAATAAAAATATTTATATTCTAACTTTATTCAGTTTATATATATATATAGACACACACACACACACACACACACACACACACACACACACATATATATATATATATATATATATACTATATATATATATATATATATATATATATATATATATATATATATATATATATATGTATGTATGTATATATATATATATATGTATATATATATATATATATATATATATATATATCTATATATATATATATATATATACATATATAGATATACATATACATATATAGATATACATATATATGTATATATATGTATAGATATGTATATATATATGTATATATATGTGTGTATATATGTATGTATATATATGTATATATGTATATATGTATATATATATACATATATACATATATACATATATATACATACATATATACACACATATATATACATATATATATACATATCTATACATATATATACATATATATGTATATCTATATATGTATATGTATATCTATATATGTATATATATATATATATATATACATATATAGATATACATATACATATATAGATATACATATATATGTATATCTATATATGTATATGTATATCTATATATGTATATATATAT